>JBBHAA010003196.1:277500-285157 GCA_037953035.1 Aquarana catesbeiana
CTTTACCCCCCCTGCCCCCTACAGCCACCTACCTCTGCTTCTTTACCCCCCCTGCCCCCTACAGCCACCTACCTCTGCTTCTTTACCCCCCCTGCCCCCTACAGCCACCTACCTCTGCTTCTTTACCCCCCTGCCCCCTTCAGCCACCTACCTCTGCTTCTTTAACCCCCTGCCCCCTTCAGCCACCTACCTCTGCTTCTTTAACCCCCTGCCCCCTTCAGCCACCTACCTCTGCTTCTTTACCCCCCTGCCCCCTTCAGCCACCTACCTCTGCTTCTTTAACCCCCTGCCCCCTTCAGCCACCTACCTCTTTTTCTTTGCCCCCCCCCCTTCAGCCACCTACCTCTGCTTCTTTACCCCCCTTCAGCCACCTACCTCTGCTTCTTTACCCCCCCCCCCTTTCAGCCACCTACCTCTGCTTCTTTACCCCCCTGCCCCCTTCAGCCACCTGCCTCTGCTTCTTTACCCCCCCTGCCCCCTACAGCCACCTACCTCTGCTTCTTTACCCCCCCTGCCCCCTACAGCCACCTACCTCTGCTTCTTTACCCCCCCTGCCCCCTACAGCCACCTACCTCTGCTTCTTTACCCCCCCTGCCCCCTACAGCCACCTACCTCTGCTTCTTTACCCCCCCTGCCCCCTACAGCCACCTACCTCTGCTTCTTTACCCCCCCTGCCCCCTACAGCCACCTACCTCTGCTTCTTTACCCCCCCCCCCTTCAGCCACCTACCTTTGCTTCTTTGCCCCCTTCAGCCACCTACCTTTGCTTCTTTGCCCCCTTCAGCCACCTACCTCTGCTTCTTTACCCCCCTTTAGCCACCTACCTCTGCTTCTTTACCCCCCCTTCAGCCACCTACCTCTGCTTCTTTACCCCCCTGCCCCCTACAGCCACCTACCTCTGCTTCTTTACCCCCCCTGCCCCCTACAGCCACCTACCTCTGCTTCTTTACCACCCCCTGCCCCCTACAGCCACCTACCTCTGCTTCTTTACCCCCCCCCCCTGCCCCCTACAGCCACCTACATCTGCTTCTTTACCCCCTGCCCCCTTCAGCCACCTACCTCTGCTTCTTTACCCCCCTGCCCCCTTCAGCCACCTACCTCTTTTTCTTTGCCCCCCCCCCCCCCCTTCAGCCACCTACCTTTGCTTCTTTGCCCCCTTCAGCCACCTACCTCTGCTTCTTTAGCCACCTACCTCTGCTTCTTTACCCCCCCTTTAGCCACCTACCTCTGCTTCTTTACCCCCCTTCAGCCACCTGCCTCTGCTTCTTTACCCCCCCCCGCCCCCTACAGCCACCTGCCTCTGCTTCTTTACCCCCCCCCCCCCGCCCCCTACAGCCACCTGCCTCTGCTTCTTTACCCCCCCCCCGCCCCCTACAGCCACCTGCCTCTGCTTCTTTACCCCCCCTGCCCCCTACAGCCACCTACCTCTGCTTCTTTACCCCCCTGCCCCCTTCAGCCACCTACCTCTGCTTCTTTACCCCCCTGCCCCCTTCAGCCACCTACCTCTTTTTCTTTGCCCCCCCCCCCCCTTCAGCCACCTACCTTTGCTTCTTTGCCCCCTTCAGCCACCTACCTCTGCTTCTTTACCCCCCCTTCAGCCACCTACCTCTGCTTCTTTACCCCCCTGCCCCCTACAGCCACCTACCTCTGCTTCTTTACCCCCCTGCCACCTACCTCTGCTTCTTTACCCCCCCCCCTGCCCCCTACAGCCACCTACCTCTGCTTCTTTACCCCCCTGCCCCCTACAGCCACCTACCTCTGCTTCTTTACCCCCCTGCCCCCTACAGCCACCTACCTCTGCTTCTTTACCCCCCCCCCCTGCCCCCTACAGCCACCTACCTCTGCTTCTTTACCCCCCTGCCCCCTTCAGCCCACCTACCTTTGCTTCTTTGCCCCCTTCAGCCACCTACCTTTGCTTCTTTGCCCCTTCAGCCACCTACCTCTGCTTCTTTACCCCCCCCCCCTTTAGCCACCTACCTCTGCTTCTTTACCCCCCCTTCAGCCACCTGCCTCTGCTTCTTTACCCCCCCCCCCCTGCCCCCTACAGCCACCTGCCTCTGCTTCTTTACCCCCCTGCCCCCTTCAGCCACCTACCTCTGCTTCTTTACCCCCCTGCCCGCTTCAGCCACCTACCTCTTTTTCTTTGCCCCCCCCCCCCTTCAGCCACCTACCTTTGCTTCTTTACCCCCCTGCCCCCTACAACCACCTACCTCTGCTTCTTTACCCCCCTGCCCCCTTCAGCCACCTACCTCTGCTTCTTTACCCCCCTGCCCCCTTCAGCCACCTACCTCTGCTTCTTTACCCCCCCCCTGCCCCCTACAGCCACCTACCTCTGCTTCTTTACACCCCCCCCCTGCCCCCTACAGCCACCTACCTCTGCTTCTTTACACCCCCCCCCCCTGCCCCCTACAGCCACCTACCTCTGCTTCTTTACACCCCCCCCCGCCCCCTACAGCCACCTACCTTTGCTTCTTTACCCCCCCCTGCCCCCTACAGCCACCTACCTCTGCTTCTTTACTTCTTTACACCCCCCCATCCCCCCAATGACTCCGCCTCTGCTGTGGTTGCAGGAAGTGGTGAAGGTGAAGATTAAGGAGCTGAATGAGCAGATTGTGTGTTACCTGTGTGCCGGGTACTTCATAGACGCCACCACCATCACCGAGTGCCTACATACCTGTGAGTACCTACCTTCTACATGGCTTATAATGGGGGGAGGGGGCAGGGGTTGGAGTAGATGATGGGGAGTTGGGGGGGGTGGATGGTGGCTGTTTGGAGGTAGTGGTGGGGGGGAGGTTGTTGGGGGTGGATGATGGGGTGGTGGGGGTTAGAGATGGGGAGGGTTGGGGGTGGTTGTTGGGGGGGTGGTTGATGGTGATTGTTGGGGGGTGGATGATGATGGTCGGGATTGGGGGGGGGGGGGGGGGGCAAGTTGCTCCTCATACGATGTCCCTCTTCTCCCCTGCAGTCTGTAAGAGTTGTATAGTGAAGTGGATGGTGGGGATTGGGTGGTGGAGGTTGGGGGGTAAGTAGCTCCTCATACAATGGGGGGGGGGGGTAGATGATAGAGGGGGTTAGGGTGATGGATGATGGAGGGTGAAGTTGATGGTTGGGAGGGGGGTAAGTTGCTTCTCATACGATGTCGCTCTTCTCCCCTGCAGTCTGTAAGAGTTGTGTAGTGAAGTGGATGGTGGGGATTGGGTGGTGGAGGTTGGGGGGTAAGTAGCTCCTCCTACAATGGGGGGGGTAGATGATAGAGGGGGTTAGGATGATTGATGATTGAGAGTGAAGTGGATGGAGGGGGTTGGGGGTAAGTTGCTTCTCATACGATGTCGCTCTTCTCCCCTGCAGTCTGTAAGAGTTGTATAGTGAAGTGGATGGTGGGGATTGGGTGGTGGTGGTTGGGGGGTAAGTAGCTCCTCATACAATGGGGGGGGGGGGAGTAGATGATAAAGGGGGTTAGGGTGAAGTGGGAGTTGGGGTAAGTTGCTTCTCATACGATGTCGCTCTTCTCCCCTGCAGTCTGTAAGAGTTGTATAGTGAAGTGTATGGAGGGGATTGGGTGGTGGAGGTTGGGGGGTAAGTAGCTCCTCATACAAACGTGAGGGTAGATAATAGAGGGGGTTAGGGTGATGGATGATGGAGAGTGAAGTGGATGGAGGGGGTTGGGGGTAAGTTGCTTCTCATACGATGTCGCTCTTCTCCCCTGCAGTCTGTAAGAGTTGTATAGTGAAGTATCTGCAGACCAGTAAGTATTGTCCTCTGTGTAACATCAAGATCCACGAGACCCAACCGCTCCTCAACCTCAAGCTGGACCGCGTCATGCAGGACATTGTCTACAAGCTGGTGCCCCGCCTCCAGGAGAGTGAGTGTCCATTGTGACTCCTCCCCTTCCCTGTCCTCTCCATACTGGTGGGATTGGATCTGATATATACAGTGGGGTGGTATTTGATGGCTGCTGATTTTGTGACATAGAATCGATCGGCCTATAATTTTATTGGTGGGTTTATTATAACAGTGAGAGAATAACAAGAAAAATATCCAGAAAAACGCATTTCATAAAAGTTATAAATTTGCATTTTAATGAGTGAAATAAGTATGTGAACCCTTCACAAAACATGACTTAGTAGTTGGTGGAGAAACCCTTGTTGGCGATCACAGAGGTCAGACGTTTCTTGGAGTTGGCCTCCAGGTTTGCTCACATCTCAGGAGGGATTTTGTCCTCCTTGCAGATCCTCTCCAAGTCATTAAGGTTTCCAGGCTGACGTTTGGTGACTCGAACCTTCAGCTCCCTCCACATATTTTCTATGGGATTAAGGTCTGGAGACTGGCTAGGCCACTCCAGGACCTTCATGTGCTTCTTCTTGAGCCCCTCCTTTGTTGCCTTGGTCATGTGTTTTGGGTCATTGTCATGCTGGAAGACACATCCATGACCCATCTTCAGTGTTCTGGCTGAGGGAAGGAGGTTCTCACCCAAGATTTGATGGTACATGGCCCCGTCCATCGTCTCTTTGATGCGGTGAAGTTGTCCTTCCCCTTAGCAGGAAAACACCCCCAAAGCATCATGTTTCCACCTCCATGTATGACGGTGGGGGGATGGTGTTCTTGGGGTCATAGGTCCTCTATGTATGACGGTGGGGGATGGTGTTCTTGGGGTCATAGGTCCTCCATGTATGACGGAGGGGGATGGTGTTCTTAGGGTCATAGGACCTCTATGTATGACGGTGGGGGATGGGTGTTCTTGGGGTCATAGGACCTCCATGTATGACGGAGGGGGATGGTGTTCTTAGGGTCATAGGTCCTCCATGTATGACGGAGGGGGATGGTGTTCTTAGGGTCATAGGACCTCTATGTATGACGGTGGGGGATGGTGTTCTTGGGGTCATAGGTCCTCCATGTATGACGGAGGGGGATGGTGTTCTTAGGGTCATAGGACCTCTATGTTATGACGGTGGGGGATGGTGTTCTTGGGGTCATAGGTCCTCCATGTATGACGGTGGGGGATGGTGTTCTTGGGGTCATAGGACCTCCATGTATGACGGTGGGGGATGGTGTTCTTGGGGTCATAGGACCTCCATGTATGACGGTGGGGGATGGTGTTCTTGGGGTCATAGGACCTCCATGTATGACGGTGGGGGATGGTGTTCTTGGGGTCATAGGACCTCCATGTATGACGGTGGGGGATGGTGTTCTTGGGGTCATAGGACCTCCATGTATGACGGTGGGGGATGGTGTTCTTGGGGTCATAGGACCTCCATGTATGACGGTGGGGGATGGTGTTCTTGGGGTCATAGGACCTCCATGTATGACGGTGGGGGATGGTGTTCTTGGGGTCATAGGACCTCCATGTATGACGGTGGGGGATGGTGTTCTTGGGGTCATAGGACCTCCATGTATGACGGTGGGGGATGGTGTTCTTGGGGTCATAGGACCTCCATGTATGACGGTGGGGGATGGTGTTTTTGGGGTCATAGGACCTCCATGTATGACGGTGGGGGATGGTGTTCTTGGGGTCATAGGACCTCCATGTATGAGGGTGGGGGATGGTGTTCTTGGGGTCATAGGACCTCCATGTATGACGGAGGGGGATGGTGTTCTTGGGGTCATAGGACCTCCATGTATGACGGTGGGGGATGGTGTTCTTGGGGTCATAGGCAGCATTCCTCCTCCTCCGAACACGGCGAGTTGAGTTGATAACAAAGATCTCGATTTTGGTCTCCTCTGACCACAACACTTTCCCCCAGTTCTCCTCTGAATCATTCGATGTTCATTAGTAATCTTCAGACGGACCTGTACATGTGATTTCCTGAGCAGGAGGACCTTGCGGGGTCTGCAGGATTTCAGTCCTTCATGGTGTAGTGTGTTACCGATTGTTTTCTTGGTGACTATGGTCCCAGCTGAGATCATTGACAAGATTCTCCCCGTGTAGTTCTGGGCTGATTCCTCACCGTTCTCATGATCATTGAACCTCCAAGAAGTGAGATCCTCCATGGAGCCCCAGACCGAGGGAGATCGATCGTTATTTTGCGTTTCTTCCATTTGTGAATAATCGCACCAACTGTTGTCACCCTCTCACCAAGCTGCTTGGTGATGGTCTTGTAGCCCATTCCAGCCTTGTGTAGGTCTACAATCTTCTCCCCGACATCCTTGGACAGCTCTTTGGTCTTGGCCATGGTGGAGAGATTGGAGTCTGATCGATTGCTTCTGTGGACAGGTGTCTTTTATACAGGTAACAAGCTGAGATTAGGAGCACTCCCTTTAAGAGAGTGCTCCTAATCTCAGCTCATTACCTGTATAGAAGACACCTGGGAGCCAGAAATCTTGCTGATTGATCGGGGATCAAATACTTATTGTACTCACTGTAATATGGCTGTACGTGTAAACTCCCCTCCCCCTCTCCTATTATCAGATGAGGAGCGACGGATCCGGGAATTCTACCAATCCCGAGGCCTGGAGCGCGTCCTACAGACCAGTATGGTGGAAGGTAAGTCTACAGAAATGATGACCAGGATTGTGTTACACCCCCCTCACTGTCCCCTCATAGAGGGGGGCTCCCCCGTCCCCCCCCCCGTCCCCCCATAGAGGGGGGGCTCCCCCGTCCCCCCACCGTCCCCCCATGGAGGGGGGGTCTCTCTCTCTCCTCACATGTCTCTCTCTCTCTCTCTCTCTCTCTCTCTCTCAGATCCGGTGGTGGATGTCACTCGTCAGTCGCTGTCAGCGATCGTCTCTCAGAGCACTTCTCATTACTACAGGAATGATGAACACGTCTCTCTGTGTCTGGAGAAAGTCGGGTGAGATGATCAGAGGGGAGAATTTCTACAACTTCCTGTGTCTTGTCCCCCCAAAATACTTCCCGAGATCCCCCCCCAATTCATCACCTTCCCTCTTCTCTGTTATTACAGGTCAGCCAAGGAGAAAAAGAAATTCATCTTACAGGTAACTTTATTCTTCACGTCCCCCTCCCCCTCCTCCTCCTCCTCCGTACATATTCCCCCTCCCCCTCCCCCTCCTCCTCCTCCTCCGTACATATTCCCCCTCCCCTCCTCCTCCGTACATATTCCCCCTCCTCCTCCGTACATACCCCCCCTCCTCCTCCTCTGTACATACCCCTCCTCCTCCTCCTCCTCCTCCGTACATATTCCCCCTCCTCCTCCTCCGTACATATTCCCCCTCCTCCTCCTCCTCCCCCTCCCCCTCCTCCTCCTCCGTACATATTCCCCCTCCTCCTCCTCCGTACATATTCCCCCTCCTCCTCCTCCTCCCCTCCCCCTCCTCCTCCCCTGTACATCCCCCCCCCCTCCTCTTCTGTACATCCCCCCCCCCTCCTCTTCTGTACATCCCCCCCTCCCCACCCCCTCCTCTGTACATACCCCCCCCTCCTCTGTACATACCCCCCTCCCCCCCCTCCTCCTCTGTACATACCCTCCTCCTCCTCCTCTGTACATACCCCCTCCCCCCTCCTCCTCTGTACATACCCTCCTCCTCCTCCTCTGTACATACCCCCCTCCCCCCTCCTCCTCTGTACATACCCTCCTCCTCCTCCTCTGTACATACCCCCCTCCCCCCTCCTCCTCCTCCTCTGTACATACCCTCCTCCTCCTCCTCCTCCTCCTCCTCTGTACATACCCTCCTCCTCCTCTGTACATAGCCTCCTCCTCCTC
>JBBHAA010003197.1:0-45787 GCA_037953035.1 Aquarana catesbeiana
CTGGACCTGTAATAGCACCACCGCCAGTAAAACTTTATGGCCTTAATACCAAAAAGTACTGGATCCCGGGGTCCAGCTCTCTAAAAGAGAAGCGTTTACAGGCAAAACCTTGTTTCTTCGGACACGAGGCCCGGGTACCATTCAATTCGGCCTAAAAGACACTTTGAATGGATCTGGCTGCATAGCTAGCCCCAGCAAGGATTATTCCAGTGGAGCTCAGCACAGCACATCTTTACTCATGACCAACAACTTAGAAACTGGTAAAAAAACTGAGGTACTCCCAGTAGTGGGAGGGGTTATATAGGGAGTGCACTTTTTGTCTCAGGGCGTGCCAGTGTCCATCACCTGAAGGTGGCCTATAACCCACATAGTAACTACTATGGTTCTGTGTCCGGTGATGTACAATAAACTTGCACTGTTTAGGAGATAGGCGTACATACAGCATACAGGGACGGACCTTCAGAGCCCAAGCCATAAACGGAGGGTTCCGCGTGACATCAGCCAGGCCCCCCGGCTACTCATGAAGCCGGAGGCTGGGAACCCGCAAGGAAGACCGGGGGAGGATGGAAGCCCTCTCAGAGGTGACAGCACGGCGCTGGAGGGCTTTGTTTTGAGGAAAGTTTCTCATAATGTGCCAGTATGCGGTATACTATCGCTTTAAAGCAGAACTAAAAGGCAAAACTTCATTCATTTTGGATAAAGCAAAGGAGGGTTATAACCCGTCAGAGCTTTTTTGCTTTTGTACACCTTTAGGGCTCATTTAACCACTTGCTTACTGGGCACTTAAACCCCCCTCCTGTCCAGACCAATTTTCAGCTTTCAGCGCTGTCGCACTTTGAATGACAATTGCGCGGTCATACAACACGGTACCCAAATGAAATTTTTATCATTTTTTTCCCACAAATAGAGCTTTCTTTTGATGGTATTTGATCACCTCTACGGTTTTTATGTTTTGTTAAAAAAATTGAAAAAGACAGAATTTTAAAAAAAAAATTATATTTTTTTATATTTTGTTATCAATTTTTGCAAACAGTTAATTTTTCTCCTTCGTTGATGTACGCTGATGAGGCGGCACTGATGGGCACCGATAGGTGGCAGTGATGGGCACTGATGGGTGGCGGTTATGGGCACTGATGGGTGGCGGTTATGGGCACTGATGGGTGGCGGCACTGCTAGGTGGCACTTGTGGGCATTGATAGGTGGCACTTGTGGGCACTGGCAGATGGCACTTGGAGGCACAGATGAGGCATCTGTGCCTCCTTCCTCTTCGGGACCGATGTCCCTTTGACATAAGCCGGTGATCGGCTTTTTTTTCCTCCTCACGCTGTTAGCGTGAGGAGAAAACGAAACCGATCACCGAGCTTTTGTTTACATCATGTGACCAGCTGTCATTGGCTGACAGCTGATCACATGGTAAGGGACCGGGACCGGCCCCTTACTCGGATCTGTGATCATCCGAGTCTCCGTGACTCGGTGATCACAGCGCGCACACCGCGCGCCCTGCAGGGTGCGCGCGGTGCGCGTGCATAGGGGAGGACGTCATATGACGTCCTCCCGGAGATTGAGGTCCACGCTGTAGCCGTCATTCGGCTATGGCCCGGACCTCAAGTGGTTAAACTTGCTTCAGCGCACATTAAAGCGCCTACTGCTTCAAAAAGCTTTTATGATGTGTTTTTTATGCTTCAATTAAGCTCTTTTGAAGCTTTGCAGATGCCGTGTGTGTTTTGATATCTCATACCTGCAGTTTTCACAAAACAAAGCGAAGCTAAAGTGGAATTAAAGCCTCTCAAAAGCTGCAGGTGCTTAAAGCGAGCTTTGCCATAGACTTCTATGGAGGCTTTGAATCACCACTAAAGTGACATGAGGTATAATTCTTGAAGCAAAGCAAACACAAGGTGTAAACAGGACTGTAAGCTAACCATATTATTTAGTGACAGGGCTTTGACTAGCGTTAAGAAAGCTTTAACAAAGTGTGTTTGAAGCCATGTTTTGAAGCAAGTGTAAACGAGCCCTTAGGGAGATTTCTCACACTTTTTATCCCATAGCAAAACAATAAGTGAGGGGATAGCCCTAAAAAGTGAAAGAGGGAATCCCGGGTTGTCCCCGAGTTCACCAGAATTAGTGTCCCCACTGGAAGATTTCCCCTTTATTAATGTTCTGGGCAAAGTCCAAAATGTAAAGGTTTTCCTTCACTTTAATTTTTGGTGAATTGATTGATTGCAAAATTAACAAATAGGGTGAATCTTCACAATGAGGCATATGGACAGCAATAAAAACCTGACCTGCGTTCCAGTCCTTCTATGTTCTAAACAATTTTTATTTTTAAAGTTTTGCATTTGGTTATACTTTAAAGGACATAAAAAGAAAATCGTCAGGAAAGAAACAACGGGAGCAACCATTGCTAACGTGTTTTTCAAAAGGTGCAAGCCTTTGGTCATCACCAAATGGTGAGATAAGGCTGAAGCTCAGCTGGACTTACACCTTTAAGTGGCTGTAAACCCTGACATATTCCCAGTGACTGGCCTCAGGTGACAGAAATGAAACAAATCCTACTACATAAAGTTTGGTACACACGGATCAATTGTTAAAAGTTGATCTAACTTCTTACGAACAGGGATCAAAACTTATCCAGTCCCTTCTAAACCAGCAGAATTTTGATCCATGTATGACCAGCTAAAGGTTAAATTGTAAAACGTCTAAGACAAGTTATCATTGTTAAGTAAACCTTTCCAATGCCCAAGCATTTGAAAAATAGTAATGCTATCACAATGTGCACCATCAGCTGATAAAACTCCATATTTGCATAAACAAGCAGCCGAGGAAGGCTACAGCTGCTTCCTGGAGCAACTCTGCCATACCGTTAGCCGCTTCCACGTGTTACAATTGTCATCTGGTTGCTTCCTCAGCGCACTCCGCCTACCAACTTCAGGTCCCCTTGGTATTCCTTTGGAGTGTTTTTAGGATGTGCCTATACCATTACATTCGAGTGCATTTATTCTTTTTAACCCCTTTTCTGCTACGCTTAGCCCCCTTTCACACTGCATTAGCGGTAAAGCGCCGCTAGTTTTAGCGGCGCTTTTTGACCTCTAGCGGGGAGCTTTTAACCCCCCACTAGCGGCCGAAATAAAGGGTTAAAAGCGCCCGTGTTGCGGAACTTCACGAATCGCTTTGCAGGCACTTCGGCAGCGCTGCCCATCCATTTCAATGGGCAGGGCGTTTTGGGAGCGGTCCCAAACTGCCCCAAAGATGCTGCTTGCAGGACTTTTCCCGTCTTGCAAGTGCATCACCCCAGTGTGAAAGCACCTCGGGCTTTCACACTGGGGGAGGCATGAGAGGCACTTTCAGGTGCTTTAAGGGCACTATTTTTAGCGCTAAAATGCCTGAAAAGCACCCCAGTGTAAAAGGGGTCTTAAAGTGATTGTAAAGTCTTTTTTTTTAAATAAACAAATATATTATACTTACCTGCTCTGTGGGATGGTTTTGTACAGGGCAGCCCAGATCCTATTCTTCTCGGGTCCCTCTTTGCTCCTCCTGGCCCCTCCCTCCTATTGAATGCCCCCACAGTAAGCATCTTGGAAACACTGTTCTAACAATCCAATATTAGTACAGCGATCTCCCCTGCTGTTCTACTATGCTCTACGCACCCCCCCAACCCCCCCCCCAGAACACTCCGGTCAGTGCTCAGCCAGTCGTAATCGAATCCTCTATACCTGTTCTCAAGTCATTTCCCCTGACTGCTGATAAATGCAAATATATTATTGACATATAGCCATCATTGGAAAAGAAGGCATTTGTACACAGACTGACAGCTTGGCCTCACTTGTTCTACACTATGCAATATGCAGGTACCCAAAGGAACAAATGCGTCTCTGGGGATGAACTGGAGAAGAGCTTCTGCAAGTCAAATTATGCGCTAGTCAGTTGCTCAGAATAGCAGTGATTTCTGTAAACACTGGAAAAGGAGTTAATTTAAAGCCTTAAAAATGATAAAATGCACAAATTCTATGTAATGCAGCAATACCATTTAATGTCCATAGCAATGTTTGCTTACATGACAATTACCGTAACGTGTTACTATCAACCTGTGACAATTCCTTCCAAAATAGGTTTATTTGCTTCATTGTGGTACATACACTTCCTAACCCCCCCCCCCCCCCCCCCGCCCCAAAAAAAAAAAATTTCTTATTGTCGTAGCTTGATTGAATAGCATATGTAGTCACTGGACCTAATCATTAACAGGAGCACAACCTTGCTATTTTCCTTAGTGTATGACCCTCCCAGTACATTAAAAAAAACACAAAATATGCAGTGCTTCCATTGGGATAAGAAAACGCCCTTGAAGAGCTCAAAGAAACTGCAAATGTGACTTTCCAGCGCCGTGTGATCAGTGCTTATCAAACAAAACCACCGGGATTGTTGACCCCAGCAAATATATGAGGTCAAGTCAAGCTTATGATTTAAAACCCTATTACTCCCTCTACAAACAAGAATTCTCCCCTCTGTGGAGCCAACAGGCTTGCCACTAGACACCAGATCTATCTTTGCCCAGATCACTCCCTACCTGTTGGACACGGACTCCCTTTCTAGGTAAAGATCAGCCTCTCTCCAAACCCAAAACGACTCTCTCTCCAGTATGTATCTCAATGGCGTGCTCATTCTGTGTATCAAAATGTCCTGCTACCACTGCAAACTGGTCTCTGCTAAATCCAGGAAGGAACTTTTCTCCAATGTAGTAATGACATCCACTATATTATATAAAAACCAAACTCAAAATAGTGCAAATACTCAATGGACCAGTTTACTAAATAAATGGACTGTATTTGTTTTGTTTAACTACTTGCCGCCCTGCACCGTACCCATACGTCGCAGGACTTTCAATGGTTCTACTTTGATGACTACAGATGCAGGCATCATCCCAGTACTGTTTTTTTTTTGGCCAGTGGAGCACTCATGTAAAAGCAATCCTAGTGGATATATAGCTACTAGATTACTTTTACACCCCCACACTGCCTTCCCAAGCTCTCCCATGCGGAGAACATGGGACTGCAGTTGTCAGTTCTCCCTCCTGACCATAAAGGTGATCGGGGACCAGAAAAATAAAAACACACAACATTAAAAAAGTTTGTGTAAAAAAATAAGTAAATGAAAGTTTAAAGCTTGACCCCAGAGGTGAACGCACATAGCAGTCATGCGTCGGTACGTAAACAGTGATGGCACCACACATGGGAGGTATCATCACGAACATCAGCGCCAGAGCAATAATTCTAGCACCAGACCTCCTCTGTGATACGAAAGTTGTAACCTGTAAAGGCTTTTAAAGCGTCGCCTACGAATATTATAATGTGCATAGTTTGTTGCTGTTCCACGGGTGTGCGGCTGTGCGCAATTTTTAGCAAAAAAATACAGATTTTTACATGTACAGTATGTGCCAAGTGTCAGAAAAAGGCCTGGTCTTTAAGTGGTTAAGTTAAGAAATATAAAACCAGTAAGAATAGTCACAGACCATATCCCTGTGCATGTCAACCTGCCCACCGCATGCCGGCAGTTCACACTCAGTATCTGCTGCTTTCCACTAAACCTGACAGTGCAGAAATACCCCAATGAATGCTGGGAAATGTAGTTTCCTAATTCACTTATAAGACTTATGGAAAGCACGGTGACTTGCAAAAACAAAACCCCCGTCCATCGCACACTTTATACTCAAGCAGCAAAAGCATTGGATGAAGTTATAAAAGTTGTTTTTCCCCAAAAAAGGAAGGCAAGCAACATGTGCATGTTATAAGTAGAAGTATTTCAATGAAGCTTAGCTGGGCTGTAAGATACATCAATTGTCAATGGCAACTAAAGACCTTAGCTGTACATTAAATACTTTGACATAAATGGGCAGCAACGTCACAAGCGGTCTACTATGCAGCAAATTGGAACTGATTTTAGATGAAAGGCCTTTCCTCTGTAGGATATCCTTTACAAATTCCCCACCTTTAGCCTCAGGGCTTTGCCTGCATGTCAAGAAAACAGCTACTAGTTTCTTTGCCCTTCAGGAATACACGAATGAGACAGAAGGCTACTAATCCCTAAATCACTGTGTTGTTACCAAAGGCTATTAGAAAATATTCCAGCAATTGTAGAACTACAACTTAAAAGCGGTATTAAACTCAAAAGCAAACAATTATTGTACTGCTGCTTACCAAAATTATTAAACAGAACTTCAGGTAAAAATAGAAGAAGCCTACTGTGAAGCTGCAAGAAGTCACAGCCAGCTTACCAAAGTCAACATGGCGGCACCAGGGACCCAAAGAACAGCGAAGAACTGACTCGAGTGAGGACATCGCTGGATCCGTGGACAGGCAAGTGTCCTTTTATTAATACTTGTAGCTGCTGACTTTTTAAATTTTTTTTTTAACTGCTTACAGACCAGAAGATTTGGCTGCTTAATGACTTTTTTTGCGATATGGCACTGCGTCAATTTAACTGACAATTGCACGGTTCTGGGACCTTGTACCCAAACAAAATTGACGTCCTCACCCCCATAGAGCTTTCTTTTGGTGGTATTCAATCACCTCTGCGGTTATTTTTTGCACTTTAAACAAAAAAAAAAAAAAAAAAAAAAAAGGGAAAATATCTTTTACTTTTTTGCTATAATAAACAGCCACAAAAATTTTAAAAAATAAATAAATCAAACATTTCTTCATCAGTTTAGGCATATATATTCTAAATTTTTTTTTAAACCAAAAATATCGCAATAAGCGTATATTGATTGGTTTGTGCAAAAGTTATAGCGTCTACAAAACTATGGGAAGGATTTATGGCATTTTTTTTTTTTTACTAGTAATAGCGGTGATCTGCTTTTTATAGTGGTACTGCGACATTGCGGCGGACAGATTGGACACGACACATTTTTGGGACCACAGACACTTATACAGCGATCAGAGCTATTAAAAAAAAAAAAAAAATGCACCAATCACAATGTAAATGTCACTGGCAGGGAAGGGGCTAAGATTAGGGGGTGATCAAGGGGTTAAATGTGTTCCCTAGTTAGTGTTTCTAACTGTATGGGGATAGGACTGACTCAGGGAGGCGACATATCGTTGTTCCTACTTACTAGGATCAATATGTCTTCTCTCCCCTGAGAGCTCTCGTTCCCGCAATCGCGGTTGGCCAGCAGGAATCAGGTCCCCGCGGGAACGTGCCACTTTGGTTGAATGACATAAGATCCTTTTTATATTTAATGGCTGCATTAGTTTTCTTTCGTAGGCTTTCCATTTTCATCTGGTGATCTGCCCAGTAAGTCTGTTTTTCAAAAAGAGAGATGAGAATGCATTTGGGTGGCAAAAAAAAAAAAGATTTTTATAACAGCTTCCCTGTAAAATCCTTTTCTTGGAATACATCATGGGAACACAGAGCCCAAGTAATAACTTAATGGGTATATAGGCACCTTCAGGTGACGGACACTGGTATACCCAATACAGGAAGTTCACTCCCCTATATAACCCCCTCCCCTCCTTCAAGGTTTTGTAGCAAAGCAATATATCTAAACCCCAAAAAGAGGGGCGAGACCTCTGTGTGACATGATGTACTCCAAGAAAAACCAAGTTAGACTTACCGGTAACTTGTTTTCCAGAAGTCTTTCAGGACAGCACCTGAGAGATAGTGACTCCTCCCACCGGAACACAGGAAACACCTTTAAAACTTTAAAGGGAGGCACCTCCCTACCATACCTTAGTTGTAGTAGAGAAACCTCTGGCCCCGGCTGGAACACATAAACACATACGTTAGTCACAGCATAGTATATTAAATACATTAGGGCGGGATGTTGCTGTCCTGAAAGACTTCTGGAAAACAAGTTACCGGTAAGTCTAACTTGGTTTTTCCCAAGGCGTCTTTCAGGACAGCACCTGAGAGGATAACAGAGACTTACCCCCTTAGGGCGGGACAACAGCTTGCAGGACCTTTCTGCCAAACGCCTGATCATTAGCAGATGCGAGGTCCAGCCTGTAATGTTTCACATATGTGTGAAAACTTGACCATGTTGCTGCCTTACAAATTTGTTCAGGGGTGGCACCAGCTCTCTCTGCCCAAGTGGCTGCTAGTGCTCTTGTTGAGCGTGCACAAATTCCTGCTGGTGGAGACACACCTACATGAATAAGCCTCTGAAATGGATAGTTTCAGCCACCTTGCTAAAGAAACCTTAGAAGCCTGGCAACCTTTCCTGTTGCCCGAGAATAGCACAAACAGTGAATCTGAACGTCTAAAGAGCTTTGTTCTTTCCAAGTAACATAACAAAGTCCTTCTGACATCCAACATGTGGAAACAAGTCTCCTTCTGCCCCAACCCAGCAGGGGAGAAGGTTGGAAGTAAAATGTCCTGAACCCGATTCTGTACTGAAGCTACCTTTGGTAAGAATTTCTGATCTGTTCTAAGTATTACCCTATCAGGAAAGATAGACAAATAGGGTTCCTTAATTGATAAAGCGTTAAGCTCACTGATCCTGCGTGCAGAGACCATGGCAATCAGAAACAGACTTAAAAGTGAGATATCTGAGTGGTGCTTCATCCAAAGGTTCAAAGGGGCTCTTTGTTAGAGACTGAAGGACTATTGACAGATCCCATTTAGGAAAAAACTTAAGCGGTGCTGGTCTGGATCTCGTAAGATCTAAAGAATCTGGTTACCAACGGATTCAAGGCCATAGATCTTTCTAAGAACACTGCTAGCGCAGCAACCTGCACCTTCACGGTAGAAACTGCTAGTCCCTTGTCGGATCCAACCTGTAAGAATTCAAGAATGGTAACAAGACCCCCTGGGTCCTGGGCAGATTAATTACACCATGTATTATAAACCTTTCAGACCTTGGAATAAATGTCCCTAGTCACCTTTTTCCTATTTGATAATAGCGTTGAAATCAACCGGTTGGAAAAGCCATTTGGATGGAGGATGCGATTAAAGCCGCTAATCTTCCTTCTAGGTCCTGGGAGGAAAATGCATCTTCAGTCACGTATACAGGGGCTGATGTGTGAGAAGCAGTTGCACCACCAATAGGTTCCAATGACTCACCCTGGCTTGCCATATCTGGCATCTCCGGAGAGGATGACAGTGTGGAGGCAGGACTCGAGTTCCCAGTGCCTGGGGGTGGAATTTTTGGTACCTTTGTGGCAACTCTGGAAGCCATAGTGCTAAGCACAAAAGCAGAGGCACTTTAAGAAAATGTACTACTTGCTGAGCAATAGTCTAGCAAAACAATGCCACCATAAAGATCAGCTTTTGGTGCTGAGTAACAATGTATTTCCTGTACTGGAAATGCCTGAATACATCCCTAACGTGCCCCAGCGCTCCTGTGTCCTTGTGTGTCAGACTTCCTCTCTTCAGTTGCTCTGATAAAGATCTTCTGATCTCCTTGCTTCAACATGAACACTAGTCCACGCGCGGACAGCATTCGGGTCTGCAAATGCAGACCCGATGAAGAGGAGGCTCTGTGATTGCCGTCTGGCGCTCTTGCCAGACTTCTGCATGTACAATGGGCTGGGGCGCAACAAGGACTTATTTAAAAGGCAGGTACTGACATGGCTAATGTGAGTTAATATATGTAATACCCATAGGGAAGCCGCCACCGCACCCCCTGGGAAGGGGGGGGGGGTAGGGGGGCGAGAATGTTATTATCAGCAGTAGTGGTTTGGCTTCTGGCATTTGTTTTTAGCAGGAGCCGTTTATACATGACAATATGTTATTTACAAACTTGCTGCTGTACCCGCAGCCCCTTAGTTTGCCCAGGGGGGAGAGGAACACGTCAATTGTTCAATTAAGAACCCTCCCTGGTTGCTGGGACACACACACACACACACACACACACACACACACACACACACACAGTTATTGCTGGACACAGAGCTGCTGAGAACAAGGTATGTGTATTTTACTCCCTCTAGTGGAGCTTTAAAGGCATACAATGTTTTTCATATGGAAGAAAACAGCATAGGTGGACTTTTTACAGTTCCTAGGCTTCTTCCCTTACCCTTTCCTCGCTGCAGGATACTGCTGTAACAGACAGATCCAAACTCCACCCATCACAGCGGGATGCGTTAGTAAACCTTCAAAGACCGGGACCCTATTATAGGGGTTCCACTCCTTTGGACCTGTATAGGACCCCTCAGGAGCAACTTTAGGTAATGTAGCATGACCAGGAAGAGTCCTGGGGTCCAGCCCTCAAAATGAGGTATTACAGGCAAAACCTCCTTCTATGCGAGGTCCGGGTACCATCCTTTAGCCTCAGTGGCTTGGATGGATCCGGTCTGTGGAGGTTATTTAAATCCAGCCTGGATCCCTCCAGTGAAGCTCCTCAGAGCACATCTTCACTCGTGACCAACACCTTAGACACTGGTGAAAAAACTGAGGTACTCCTGGAAGGAGGAGGGGTTAAATAGGGGAGTGAACTTCCTGTATTGGGTATACCAGTGTCCAACACCTGAAGGTGCCTATATAACCATTAAGTTATTACTTAGGCTCTGTGTCCCATGATGTACGATAAAGAAATATGAATGTGATCTACTCACTGGGGGGGGGGGGAAACTCTGGGGAAATCTAGGATAGAAAAAGGACCTGGCGGTCCTAGTAGATGATAGCAGCAACTTGGCACTGCATACCATTGTTGAGCCTAACAAAGCAAATAGAATATTGGCATACATTAAAAAAGGGGATTAACTCCATGGATAAAGCGATAATTCTCCCGCTCTACAAGACTCTGGTCCGGCCTCACCTGGAATATGCTGTCCAGTTCTGGGCACCAGTCCTCAGAAAGGATGTACTGGAAATGGAGCGAGTGCAAAGAAGGGCAACAAAGCTAATAAAGGGTCTGGAGGATATTAGTTATGAAGAAGGGTTGCAACTTATTCTCTCTGGAGAAGAGACGCTTGAGAGGGGATATGATTTCAATTTATAAATACCGTACTGGTGATCCCACAATAGAGATTAAACTCCCTTCCGCGAAAAAGTTTTATAAGACACGTGGCCACTCACTAAAATTAGAAGAAAAAAGGTTTACCCTCAAACTACTTAGAGGGTTCTTTACTGTAATGCCCTGTATACACGGTCGGACTTTGTTTGGACATTCCGACAACAAAATCCTAGGATTTTTTCCGACGGATGTTGGCTCAAACTTGTCTTGCATACACACGGTCACACAAAGTTGTCGGAAAACCCGATCGTTCTAAACGCGGTGACGTAAAACACATACGTCGGGACTATAAACGGGGCAGTGGCCAATAGCTTTCATCTCTTTATTTATTCTGAGCATGCTTGGCACTTTGTCCGTCGGATTTGTGTACACACGATCGGAAATTTCCGTCAACGGATTTTGTTGTCGGAAAATTTTATATCCTGCTCTCAAACTTTGTGTGTCGGAAAATCCGATGGAAAATGTGTGATGGAGCCTACACATGGTCGGAATTTCCGACAACAAGGTCCTATCACACATTTTCCGTCAGAAAATCAGACCGTGTGTAGGGCATAAGAGCGGCAAGGATGTGGAATTCCCTTCCCGTCCTGAGTCACTGGGTCTTACTGGGCTGTTCAGGAGGGCGAAAAATCGCTCCTCCCTTGCCCTTACCCCTTTGGCTCCAAGTCTTTTTCTCCTGCGACTTGGGAGGCCTTCTTTTTTGTGGACGAAACCCCTTCCTGGGAATGCCTTCTTTTTATCGGCGGTACGGTCTAATACTGTCTCTAGACCTGGGCCAAAGAGCAGATCACCGGTCAGCGGAATGCCACACAGTTTGACCTTTGAGGCATTGTCGCCTGGCCATGTTTTGAGCCAGAGGGCTCTTCTGGCTGAGTTGGCAAGTGCTGCAGTCCTGGCTGACATGCGCACTGACTCGGCCGAAGCATCCGCTATGTATGCTACGCCTCTTAATATGAGCCTGGATTTGTGTAAGCCAGTGCTCAAGGTTTCGGGCCACCACCGCGACTGCCATCTCTGGTTTCAGATTACCTAGAGTTGATTCCCAGGTCTTTTTTAACAGGGAATCAATTCTCTTGTCCATGGTATCTGTCAGAGCTCCCAGATCATCGAAGGCCAGATCTGTGTGTCTGGACACTTGCGAGAATGCTGCGTCCAGTCTGGGGTTTTTGTTCCAGATTGAGGCAGGATCGTCCGAAAAAGGGAATCTTCTTTTTAGGGCCCCAGAAAAGAAGGGTTTCCGTTCGGGATCCTGCCATTCTTTTTTGACCGTTTCTATTAGGACCTCATGAACAGGAAATACCTTTCTTTTCTGTTTTTTCAAGCCCCTATACATCTGGTCATGGAGAGATAGGGTCTTTTTATTCTCCTGGATACCCAGGGTAGTGTGGATAGCCCCTAAGAGGTCATCTACCTCATCAAGGGACAACTTGTACCTTGAGGGCTTCCTGCACTCCCCCTCCCAACTCTCTTCCTCCGAGTCGTCCTGAGACCCGGAGGAAGCACTGTCTGGTTCCTCCCTTGCTTCCTCTCTGGAAGTGCCTGCTACTTCAGCTGAAGTGGCGGCCCCTGGTTGGGAAGATGCAGAGTCCTGTGCTAAGTGTGGGGTTGTATTCTGCGATGCAGGTGAGGGTTTAAGGTGAACCTGTAACCCTTCAAACAGGGTCTTAAATGATTGGAAGGTTGAAGATAATTCCTTAACTGATGCTGCTAACCCTGACTCCTGTTCAGAAGTTCTTTCGGCAACAAGAGCATCAATACAGTTCTTACATAAGACCTTTTTCCAAGCCTCCCCTAGGGTGTCCCTACAGGAGGCACACTTTCTCTTAGAGCTATGTGGGGGCTTTTTCTCAGAAAATTTCTGAAAAACATGGAAAAACCAAACACCAATCAATATCCCCACAAAGCCTCACACAGAAATACAGCCATGGGGAGATTCAAGTCTCTCCTTTAAAAATGAGGGACCTGGTCCCCCCCTCTGCCCACCTAGAGGGGTTCCTTCCCCTCCCCCCAGTACAGGAACCATAAGGGGGGGGAGGGAAAGCCTAGGTAGAGGGGGAACCCTTCCCCAGGGTACCCTTACCTTAGGCTGGCATCGCTGAGCGCCGTCTGAGCATCTGCTTCCGATATGCTGGTGGGCGGCCTGTGGAGTCTTCACACTGCCTGTGCAGTGAACAAACTCCTCTCCAGCCTGTGCCCGGCCCTCTATCAGCGCCGCACGACCCGGAACCGGAAGTCGCGGGTCAGAGGACACACTGTCATTTTGTGGTGCTAAATCATTTGTATGGAACATGTTAATGATAAAAAGAAAAGCAGTAAAATAGATCCCCTGCAGCCAGGAATAGAACCCCAGCAATAGATCCCCACACAACAATAGACTGCCCCAGCAACGATGGGCTCCACCCCAACAATTGATTCCCTGCAGCAACAGTGAACCACCCACAACAAAATATCACACCCAGTAACAAAATATCCACCCAAGCAACATTATACCCCCCCAGCAGCAACAACAGATCTCCCAGCAACCAGCATCAATAGATCCTCCAGCAGCCAGTAAAAATAGACCTCTCCCTCAACAGTAGATCCATTCCAGCAACATAAGACACCCCCCCCCCCCCCCAGCAACAATAGATTTCCCCATCAGCAACAATAGACCCTCACACAAAATCAGATTCCCACCAGTGACAATAGATCTTCCAGCAGCCAACAACAATAGACCCTCCAGCACGCCCCATGCTATTACTGCGTTTCCCCGCGTTCCCACTGAAAAAAGGCCTGGGCATGCTCATGTTTATTTCTTATCACCTTAATGAAATGCATGCTCGGTATCGGCACCGATACTCGTATCGGTACAACACTATATAACAACACTACACAAGGCCTTTAAGTACAAACCTCTTGCTGTACTATCAGTATACGTGAATGTCATGTATAAGAGCTCCAATGCAATGAAAACCTGAACTATTATACTACACCAATTGACAGCAATTCACAAAAATGTCAATGGATACATTGTATGCTTTACTAATCAGTATTTACATTTCTATGTAAAAAAACACATAAAAATGATAACCATCACATTTAGTTGGACTTGTGGAAGCGTCTTTTTTCAACTTTACCAACTATGTAACATTAACCGCGCAAACATTACATGCAATTCCAAAATGCAGAACTTACACCTATGAGAAAATTTCAAAGAAGAAATAAATAAATGTATAGAGCAAAAATAATTTACGCACGTAATGTACACAGCTTTAACTGGAGTAAACAGAGACACTGGGTAATGCCTGAGGCCAGTGCCAAGTAATTAAAACACACAGCTGGCAACTCCTCAGGCAAACTACGCACTCATAAGGACCTATGCTTCCAGGCAGACAAAATTGTCAATCATGCAAATATTTTATAGAAGGCCTTAGCTTCTGCCCATTTATACTCCTATACCAGGCTATTACCCTACTATACTCATACCCAGGGATCACATTAAACCCTTTCACTGTTTGAGCTGTTTTTTGCATTTTCTGCACACAAATTTTAGGCCTGAAGATTACAATAGACACCAATAAGAATCTCACACATTTATCTCCATATTAGCAGTATTCACCATCACAAACAAGTTTTCGCAGTTTTTAAGGCTATGGCCCCAAGGGGATGTTCACATCGAAATGTCCCCCAAAAGGTCAAGTGCCGGGACTCAAAGGAAGAAGTAAGGCAAACAAAAAAAAGGGGGGGGGGGGGTAGAGGAAAAGTCCCACAACCAGGTGAAAAAAAGCTTAAATCATCAAGTCAGGTGCTTCATCTGCAGACCAAAAAACAAACACACAGCACCAAAAAAAAAAAAATCATGACTCACTGTAACATGGCTTATATCCATTATATATCCAAAGACAGAGGGCCTTAAAGTGGTTCAAAAGCCTTAAAGCGGAGGTTCCACCCAAATATTTTATTTATTATTATGGAACTTCCACTTTAAGTGATGGTGACCCCCTGACATGCCACATTTGATGTAATTTTTTTTTTTTTTGGGGGGGGGGGTACCCAAGTTTTAAGGCACCAAGCTGCCACTTCCTCCTCTGGCTCCAAAAGGAAGTTCACCTCTCCCCCCTCCCTACCTGCAATCTTCTGGGAAACGTCACAGGTCCCAGAAGATTGCCCGGCCATTCACAGCACGGCTCACGCATGCGCAGTGCGTGCCCGGCTGTGAGGCCACAGCCAAGCGCCCAGTTAGAATGGTGGCGCTGGGGAGAGGAGCGAGGCTTCGTGTGCCCACATTGCTGGACCGTGGGACAGGTGAGTGTCTGATTATTAAAAGTCAGTAGCTACACTTTTTTTTAAAAAAAAAGGTGGAACTCTTCTTTAAAGGTTTCCATTTATGCATTAAGGTGTAAAACATTCTGTGCTGCAGAATCCCCCACCCCCCACTTATTCTTACATGAGCCCGATCCAGCGCCGTACATGAAAGCAGCAGTTCTCGCTGCTGTCTCCCTTCTCCCTGGGCAGATTGATAGCTATTGGCTCCCACTACTGCCAATCAAATGCTGCGCTGAGCAAGTGTTGGGCAGAGCCGAGCCGCCCGCTCTGTCAATAGGTGCAGACAGGGTGGCTCGGAAGCCAACCCACACAGGTGCCGCCATGAAAAGCGGCTTTCCATGGGGGGACACTTGCTGAAGAGGAGGAGCCTGGAGCGTAGGCAGGGGACCCAAAAAGAAGAGGATCAGGGTTGCTCTGTGCAAAGCCACTGCACAGAGCAAGTATAACATGTTTGCAATTTAATTTTTTTTTTTTTTTTTTTTTTTTTTTAATGAAACTTTAATAATACTTTACCCTCCTAAGGAATAGCCTCGTTTTGGAATTTAGGTGTTTATATGTTTAAAACAGGTTTTTTTGCTAGAAAATTACTTAGAACCCCCAAACATTATATATATTTTTTTCTAAACACCCTAGAGAATAAAATGGCGGTCATTGCAATACTTTTTTTCATTTGCGCTTGTAAGACCGATGTGCACTTTTTTTGGAAAAAAGTCACTTTTTTGAATAAAAAAAAAAAAATATAAGACAACAGTAAAGTTAGCCCAATTTTTTTTTTATATTGTGAAAGATAATGTTACGCCGAGTAAATTGATACTCAACACGCTTCAAAATTGCGCCCGCTCGTGGAATGGCGTCAAACTTTTACCCTCAAAAATCTCCATAGGCGACGTTTAAAAAATTCTACAGGCTGCATGTTTTGCGTTACAGAGGAGATCTTTTGCTAGAATTATTGCTCTTGCTCTAACGATTGCGGCGATACCTCACATGTGTGGTTTGACCACCGTTTTCATATGCGGGCGCTACTCACGTATGCGTTCGCTTCTGCGCTTCTCTCCCGCCACCGATAAAAGTGATCTTACGGCGGATCCGCCGCAGAGGCCACTTTTATCTGAAAGCCGACCGCTGCACGAAAACGGCGATACCGGGATTATGGCAGCTAGCTGCCTCAGTTTTTGTGATGGTAATTTGCATATACTCCAGAATGTTATGAAGAGTGATAAGATGAATTGCAAATTCCCTCTTTGCCATGAAAATGAACTTAATCCCATATAAAAAAAAAAAAATAAAATTTCTACTCCATTTGTGAAGAATGCTTCAGGGCGCCCAAGAAAGTCCAGCAAGCTCTAGGACCGTCTCCTACAGTTGATGGTGCTACGGAATCGGGGCACCACCAGTTCAGAGCTTACTTAGGAATGGCAGCAGGCAGGTGTGAGGGCATCTGCAAGCACAGCACGGTGAAGACTTTGAGGATGGCCTGGTGTCAAGAAGGGCAGTAAAGAAGCCACTTCTCTCCAGAAAAAACATCAAGGACAGACTGATATTCTGCAAAAGATACAGAGATTGGACTGCTGAAGACTGGGGTAAAGCAATTTTCTCTGATGAATCCCCTTTCCAATTGTTTGGGGCATCTGGAAAAAACCTTTTCCGGAGAAGAAAAGGTGAGCACTTCCATCAGTCCCGTGTCATGCCAACAGTAAAGCATCCCAAGACCATTCATGTGTGGGGTTGCTTCTCAGCCAATGGAGTGGGCTCACTCACAATTTTGCTTAAGAACGCAACCATAAATAAAGAATGGTACAGAGACATCCTCCGAGAGCAACTTCTTGGCGACGAACAATGCCTTTTCCAGCATGATGGAGCACCTTGCCATAAAGCAAAGGTGATAACTAAGTGGCTTGGGGAACAAAACATCGAAATGGCCAGGAAACTCCCCAGACCCTAATCCAATTGAGAACTTGTGATCAATCCTCAAGAGGTGGATGAACTAAAAAAAAAACAAAGAAAAAAACAAACAAAAAACCCCACAAAATTCTGACAAACACCAAACATTGATTATGCAAGAATGGGCCGCCATCAGTCAGGATGTAGCCCAGAAGTTGATTGACAGCATGCCAGGGCGAATTGCAGAGGTCTTGAAAAAGAAGGGTCAACACTGCAAATATTGACTCTTTGCATAAACCTAATGTAATTGTCAAATGACAGTCTTTGACACTTATGAATTACTTGTAATTATACTTCAGTATACCATAGTAACATCTGACAAAAAGGATCTAAAAAACACTGAAGCAGCAGACTTTGTAAAAATTAATATTTGTGTCATTCCCAAAACTTTTGGTCACAGCTGGGTTCTGGGTGGGCGGATGACATCACAATCTCCGCTTCAGCCAATCAGAGAAACCTTGAGTTCATAAAAAAAAATTTAAAAAAGGGCCAATCACAAAAATCTCCAAGTGTCTGGACGTTCTTCACGCAAACAATAAAGGAAATTAAAACCATGCCTCTAAAAAGGAAAGATAATTTTTACCTATTCCCTGCATTAAGGTTAAAAAAAAATATCTCACTAAAGAGAATCTCTCTCTCTCAATTCGTTAAGTACATAAAAATGCTAAAAAACCACCTGGATGGCCAATAGCGTCAGGAATTAGTTCACACAGCCTGCCAGTCGCTTTGTCAATTTTTCTACACGTTATGAGACTCCCCTCATTTACTAACAATGTACTAATCCCAACGCACACGTTCCTGTAGAAATGGCTGTGAATATAAACGGGTGCTAGAGCTGCACGATTAACCGTTCAAAAATCACAATCTGGATTCATCCCCTCTCACGATCTTAATCCGGCATTTCCACGATTCTATGTAACAAATGCAGAGCCGTTTGCTGCTCAGAGCTGTAAAAAACAAAAAAAACAAAAAAAAACAGGGAAGTATATCACAACATTGCTAAGCGCTGAGATAAAATGAAAAAAAAAAAAAAAAAAAAAAAAAAAAGTATAATTTGGTTCTTTTGGATCAAAGGGATGAACTTCGGTCTGTAAATGAGGTCAGTTTATACACACTTTAAAGGGGTTGTAAAGGTAAAAATTTTTTCACCTTAATGCATTCTATGCATTAAGGTGAAAAAACTTCTGACAATACCGCCGCCCCCAGCCCCCCCGTTTTACTTACCTGACGCCTCGAAAGTCAGCTTTGCGTTCCCGACATCTATTCCTCCGCTCACCCTGGTCGCTGATTGGCTACAGTGGATGGATTGGAAGCAGCACAGCCATTGGCTCGCGCTGCTGTCAATCACATCCAATGACGCGGCCAGGGGGGCGGGGCCGAGTGATACAGTGAGCAGCTATAGCCGCCGGCTGTATCACGGGAGCGCGCCCGCAAGCACTAACCACCATGCGAGGGAGCTCGCATTAAGGTGGTTAATGCTTGCGGGGAGGAGCTGAGACAGCCACCGAGGGACCCCAGAAGACCAGGTTGGGGGCCACTCTGTGCAGAACGAGCTGCACAGTGAAGGTAAGTATAACATGTTTGTTATTTTTAAGAAAAAAAAAAAATTTACCTTTACAACCCCTTTAAGGACAGCCTTTTTCTGACACTTGTTGGTTACAAGTTAAAAATCAGTATTTTTTGCTAGAACATTACTTAAAACCCCCAAACATTATATATATTTTTTTTAGCAGAGACTCTAGAGCAGGGATATGCAATTAGCGGACCTCCAGCTGTTGCAAAACTACAAGTCCCATCATGCCTCTGCCTCTGGGTGTCATGCTTGCGGCTGTCAGAGTCTTGCTATGCCTCATGGGCGTTGTAGTTCTGCAACAGCTGGAGGTCCGCTAATTGCATATCCCTGCCCTAGAGAATAAAATGGCAGTTGTTGCAATATTTTATGTCACACTGAAGTTGCGCAATGGTCTTTTAAACGCAATTCAGGAAAAAATACACTTTAATTAATTAATTTAAAAAAAAAAAAATTGTGATTCTCATTTTATCCAGAATCGTGCAGCTCCAATTGGTGCTGCATTGACCAATGGCTGAAACTGTCAAGTCAGGGAAAACAAGAGGTCACCAGCACACCAAGGCTCACCAGACAAGGTCCAGAGCTTTAAATCAGTGATCACAAAGTTACAGCAGATTGCAACGTTTCGGAACCACATAGGACACCTTCATCAGGCATGTGACGAAGGGACACTCCAGATTTATTGTGCGTTTTGGAAGGAATGACTATCCCACCGAATGCTCTACTTGTAGCCATTAACAAAGGCTTTACTGTATATTTTAGTATCTCTCATGATGGGGAGATCCATGTAGTCGGGTTTATTTTTTATTTTACACCAGAGCTCTTGTTGTTGCCCCTCCGTTTATGAATCTCCACTTTTCCTTTTTTCGTTATTTGATATTGCTCTTTATTTCATGATGATTTTTTAGATCAATTTAAAATAATATTTTTATACAAAACAAGTATTTTATTACTTGAAAGCTGTGTATAGGCCCCTGGGAGTATTCTGTCTCATTCCATATATGTTATTGGGCTAGCAGCACTTTGTCTACAACCAGGGGAGGTGGGTCCCATTTTCAATTTTTTTTGCGAACAAAAACAACCTACTTGGCCTTTAAATCAATTTGCTTTGCAACTCCTTAAATATATTCTGATGAGGAAAGTTTTCACATTATGGACACCCATTACCTCCAGGTGAAGGGGGTTGTGATGGGGACATGTTGTGCACCACTATATGCCAACCTGTACCTGGGGGGTTGGGAATGTTTCTCAGATGAGTCTTTATTAGAGGTCGACCGATTAGGGACGATATTTGGCGTTTTTTTTTACTTAATCGGCATCGGCTGATTGTGCTGATAAAAAAGGCCGATTATAACTTCTTGACTTGCAAATGACTTCTGTAATAGAAGTTGATGCAAGTTTCCTGAGGTTATCTGTGGAAAGACTTCTCTCCTCCTCTGGGCAGCCTGCCAAGTCTGATAAGAAGATACATTGCATCTTTCAGGTTCTTTTTATCAATAGACTGAACTCCACGTGTAGAAATTCTCAGTTTAACCATTTAAAGACTAAATCTTTTCTGACACTTGTTGCTTACAAGTAAAAATCCTGTATTTTCTGCTAGAAAATCACTTAGAACCCCCAAACATTATATATATTTTTTTAGCAGAGACCCTAGGGAATAAAATGGTGATTGTTGCAATATTTAATGTCACACGGTATTTGCGCAGCGGTCTTTCAAACGCAATTTAAAAAAAAAAAAATACAGTAATGAATTAAAAAAAAAACCTAAGCAGTAAAGTTAGCCCATTTTTTTTCGTCCAAAAGTTTTGATTACCTGTTTTTGTGTATTTATTATTTAAGATATTTTTTTTTTTTTTTTTGTTTTTTTTTTTAAATTATACATACAAGTGAACTGATTGAAGGTTTGTTTTGTTTAATGTTTAAATGAAAAAAAATTTCTGTATTACTTAAGGCTGCTTTCACACTGGAGCGGGCATGCGTTGATGGTAAAACGCTGCTAGTTTTAGCAGCGCTTTACCGTCATTTTAGAGGCGCTATTCGGCTGCTAGCGGGGCGCTTATAACCCAGCTAGCGGCCGAGGAAGGGGTTAAATGCGCCCCTGAAGCAACGCTGCCAAAACGCTTTGCAGGCGCTTCGGCAGCGGTGCGCATTCATTTCAATGGGCAGGAGTAGTGGAGCAGCAGTATACACCGCTCCAAAGATGCCATTTGCAGGACTTTTTTTTACATCCTGCCAGCGCATCGCCTCAGTGTGAAAGCACTCGGGATATCACACTGAGACTGCAGGGGAGCCGTTTTACAGGCACTTTACAGGCGCTATTTTTAGCCCAAAAGCGCCTGAAATACGCCCCAGTGTGAAAGGGGTCTAACTCTTAGATTTTATGAGATGAAGGGAAAAAAGAAAGGAAAAAAAAAAAAAATCGGCATCACATATCGGCCATCGGCCACCGCGATTTCTAAATATCGGCATCGGCCAGAGAAAAACCCATATCGGTCGACCTCTAGTCTTTATACTGGTGCCACATTCATGTGTGGCACAGGTACATGGATGACGTGTTTATGATTTGGGCCTTTACTCCCAACTGAGTTGCCGCAATTTCTGAACGCTTTGGGAAATAACCGATTTAAAAGAAGTTCACTATGAATCTTGATGTAGAAAGGATTTCCTTCTCTGTCCAAATGTTTGTATTGGCCAATGGCTCTTTGGCTACAACACTTTATAGGAAAGAAACTGCAGAAAATACAATACTATGGGCTAATAATGCTCCTCCGCAGGCACTAATCAGAAGTATTCCATACAGCCAATACGAAAGCAGAAATGAAACTGCACAAAAGACCAAAGATAACTAAAATAAAACTAATTCTCAGAGGCAGGTTGTTATCACGTGGCAACAGTAAAAACGAAAAAACAAAAAACAAAAAGTAAAACGAATGGACTTCAGCAAAAAAAAAAAATTAGCTTATTTTTTTAATAGACGTAAAAAACAAATTGAAGCAGTTAAAGTGGTTCTAAAGCCACAAGGTTTTTTCTACCTTAGGCCTCTTTCACACGGGGCAGATCAGTCATGATCCGCCCCGTGAACACACGCTGGCTCAGCGGGGATCGCTCCGCCGATCCCCGCTGAGCAGGAAGATGACAGGTGCATCGCTGCACGCTGTGCAGCGACGGACCTGTCAGAGCGCCGCTCTCCCCTATGGGGGGATCGGATGATGACGGTCCGTAGTGTCCGTCGTCATCCGATCCGATCCGAAAACGGAGGGAAAAGTAGGTTTTTCCTCCGTTACACTTTTCGGATCGGAGCGGGGTCGGATGTCAGCGGACATGTCACCGCTGACATCCGACGCTCCATAGGGATGACTGTATGTCCGTTTTTCATCCGAAAACGGATGGATGAAAAACGGACATACGGATCATCCGTGTGAAAGAGGCCTTAATGTATTTTACATATTACCTAATATAAAGCTGCTTCCTATGGGGATGCACCTGTGGGCTCACTCCAGCCAGCTTTGCCCTAAATATATATTAGGGCCAAGCTGGCTGGAGTGAGCCCACAGGTGCATCCCCATAGGAAGCAGCTTTATATTAGGTGCTTGGAGAAGAGGAGTAGCCGAGTGTGTTGGTGGGGGACCAAAGAGTAGGGGGTTCAGGGCTGCTCTGTGCAATACCATTTAAAGCGGAGCTCCACCCAAAAGGGGAAGCTCCACTTGTCTGCCTCCTCCCCACCTCCACTGCCACATTTGGCACCTTTTCAGGGTGAGCAGGTACCTGGTTTTGGACGCCACAGTTCGTCACAGCAAAGTGAGCCACAAGTTTGGCCCTTCTTCCATCCCCCCAGCAGGTCCATTGAAAAAGCACAGCATGCACAGTAGGAAACAGGCTGTGAAGCCGCAAGGCCTCGCTGCCAGTTTCCCTTAGCCAATATGGCAGCGGCAGCACCTGAGAGCCAATTCAAGAACTGGCTTGGTTGAGGACACCGCTGGATTGCTGGACAGGCAAGTACCCAAAAAGTAAAAAAAAGACAGAAGCTGCAGTATTTTTAGTTCATAACAAGATTTTTGCAACAACATGCTAAACTTTGTGAGGTTATACAGAAATACTGATATTTACTTAACAATGAGACTTAGGGAAAATACTTTATAATGATATCCAGAAATTGTCTATAGGAGATGTAGAGCAATATGTGTTAGGGTGACTAAAAGCCTTTATACAGGTTCTGTTCAAGTAGACATAGGTGGCGGAGAATGATGCTCGCCATAGTTATGGCCCCGGTGGAGGCATCCATACCAGAGGCTTTCCCTCCAGCCAGTAGAAGCTCAGGATATAAGCCATTTTAATTATGGTCAGTCATACATATTTATAATGCAGCTAAGCTAACTAAAGCTACATTGGGCCGTGATTTTATAGCTGTGACTCTCTTTTTCATACATAGATGAGGACTGACCGAATCTGATGTTCAATGTTATTTTTCACCTGGGTGGGGAACTTGTCATCATTTTTTATGTTTTACCTGCATGTCCAAACACTTGTCTTTTTATGGGAGTGCTTTGATGTGAACATTAGCTTGCTATGGACTTATAAACAGTGAGAACTTGTTTGCGATGATGAACATTGCCAATATGGAGATACATTTACAAGGTTTTTTTTTTTTTTTTTTATTGAAGTTTATATTGTTATAGTTTGTAACCATCAAACTCCTGAAGAAGCGGATTTATTCCGGAAAATGCGTAGAGTATCCCCCAATCCACAACAGATATCAAATGACGGTGATGAGGGCTACTGCAAGCAATCACGGGGCCCCGTACAGCCTACCTGACACCCCCCCACCGGAAATATCAAATTATTTTTTCACTAAATATGCACTAAAATCATTAGCCTCACATACTGGACATTTTTACAGCTGCTGTTTTTGGGTCCAGACATTTTGTTAAAGTCCGGTGTGCATGAGGCCCAAGTGGACACAAACACAACATAACTCCAAATAAATCTAAAAGATTAAACTGTACTGAGTTAATAAAGCTGTGTGTGTGAATGAGGTCTTGGGGCTCACATGGGTACAGTGCAAATCAGCAGTTTTGTATGTGGCTGGAGCGGTGTACAGACAGCCTATGTTACACTATGGGGACATAGCAACTCTACTAATACAGTCGCAGGTCATAATTTGACAGGCATGTGGGTGCTGATGTAAGGCCCACATGGCACCTGTCAAATTAAGACCTGCTTCTCTGTACAGACGCTGCTTCCCCATAAAAGCAGGGGTCTCCAAACTGCGGCCCTTTGCTTGCCAACGGTGGGCCACTCTCCCCCCCCCACTCACCCCAACGGTGGGCCACTCCCCCCCCCCTACTCACGCCAACGGTGGGCCACTCTTCTCCCCCCCACTCACGCCAACGGTGGGCCACTCTTCTCCCCCCCACTCACGCCAACGGTGGGCCACTCTTCTCCCCCCCACTCACGCCAACGGTGGGCCACTCTTCTCCCCCCACTCACGCCAACGGTGGGCCACTCTTCTCCCCCCCCACTCACGCCAACGGTGGGCCACTCTTCTCCCCCCCCCACTCACGCCAACGGTGGGCCACTCTTCTCCCCCCCCCACTCACGCCAACGGTGGGCCACTCTTCTCCCCCCCCACTCACGCCAACGGTGGGCCACTCTTCTCCCCCCCCCACTCACGCCAACGGTGGGCCACTCTTCTCCCCCCCCCACTCACGCCAACGGTGGGCCACTCTTCTCCCCCCCCACTCACACCAACGGTGGGACACTCTTCTCCCCCCCCCACTCACGCCAACGGTGGGACACTCTTCTCCCCCCCCACTCACGCCAACGGTGGGCCACTCTTCTCCCCCCACTCACGCCAACGGTGGGCCACTCTTCTCCCCCCCCACTCACGCCAACAGTGGGCCACTCTTCTCCCCCCCCACTCACGCCAACAGTGGGCCACTCTTCTCCCCCCCCACTCACGCCAACGGGGGGCCACTCTTCTCCCCCCCCACTCACGCCAACGGGGGGCCACTCTTCTCCCCCCCCCACTCACGCCAACGGGGGGCCACTCTTTCCCCCCCACTCACGCCAACGGGGGGCCACTTTTCCTCCCATTGACGCCAACGATGGGCCACTTTTCCTCCCACTGACACCAATAATGGGGCACTATAGCTCCCACTGATGCCAATGGTAGGGCACTATTGCTCTCACTGATCCCAAAGATACATTGTTTAATACCACTAATGACAGAATAATTTCTACTCCCAATGGCCACAGTCCAGCCCTTGAAAAGCCTGGAGGACAGTAAACTAGCCCTTTGTTTAGAAAGCTTGGAGACCCCTGCCTTAGAGTAACAGCCAGCTCCAGCCTCATGAACAATCCACTCATTCACATATAAGGTTGGGGACAGTAAACCTGCACAGTTGAGCTGCACTTTTACCATCAACCAACCGCAACCCCCCCCCCTTTAGTAACAAAGGCAGTGGATAGGGGTGTACACATGCCACAGTTGCAACGCTATGTGCAGTCATGGAAGAAATTATACCCCCATCGAAAAAGATCCATTCAAAGCACATGCGTGGGGTTAAAACAGAATGCCCCTCTTACAGACACCTAAACAGATCTGCCAAGTGGCACTGGACCCAGAAAAAAAAATAGAAAATAAAAAATGAATAAATAAATAATAATATAGCACAGGGCTTGACAAATCCCACCAGGCACGAGGTCTCCATTGCGACTAGAAATTGTGTCTTGGCACCTGTGTGCACTGAAATTGCAGTGCCATTCCAGTTTCAGTGCGATTTCAGTGCAGGTGCGATTTTGTCTCTCTCTCCACAACTGCCTACCATTCAATGCAAAAACACCTCCCATTGACTTCAATGCAAAAACTCCTTCCAAAAGTAATTCTATGTAAACACTTATCTCTCTACTCTAGCACTTGTGAGCAGGGTGGCTAAAAATCAATGATAAAAAAAGAAAAATCAGATTTTTTTTTATTTAACCACTTCAGCCCCGGAAGGATTTAGCCTCAATGACCAGACCATTTTTTGCAATATGGCACTGCGTCTCTTTAACTGACAATTGCACGGTTGTGCGACGCTATACCCAAACAAAATTGACATCCTTTTATTCCCCACAAATAGAGCTTTATTTCGGTGGTATTTGATCACCTCTGCGGTTTTTATTTTTTGCGCTATAAACAAAAAGACACCGACAATTTTTGCTATAATAAAAATCCAAAAAAAAAAGTAAAAAAAAATAAAATTTCTTCATCAGTTTAAGCCAATATGTACATATTTTTGGGGTTAAAAAAATAAATAAATAAAATAAGCATATATTGATTGTAGGGGTGCAACGGATCGTTATTGATCCGTACGGATCAACCTCCGCGGATCGGGACACCCGCGATCCGCGGAGCGCTCTGTGGCCTCGGCCATAGGAAAGGCCACGGCTTCGGCCTAGTTCTGGAGCGGCGGCCATCTTGGTACACCCGGCGGCCGTTTACCACGTGATCGCTCCATCAAATGATGGAGTGATCACTTGTAACAAACCGGCGTCATGTCACGACGCCGGTTCCTCTCTCCCCTCTGTGTACTGATCTGTACAGTGGAGGGGAGAGTTCGGATGTACTCTGCCACGCCCTGACAATACTCTGCCACGCCCTGACAATACCCTGACAATATAACCGCCAATACCCTGCAATACTCTGCTAATATATTATTACAGTGGGGGAGATTTTTTTTTTGTTGATCCGAAAATGATCTGAACCGTGACTCCTGATCCGAGGAACGATCCGAACCGTGAGTTTTTTGATACGTTGCACCCCTAATTGATTGGTTTGCGCAAAAGTTATAGCGTCTATAAAATATTGGATAGATTTATGGCATTTTTTTTTTTTTTTTTTTTACACTAGTAATGGCAGTTGGCAGCGATTTTTAGTGGGACTGCAACATTGTGGCAGACAGATCGGACACTTTTTTGGGACCAGTGACAATTATACAGAGATCAGTGCTATAAAAATGCACCAATTACTGTATAAATGACACTGGCAGGGAAGGGGGTTAACCCCTTGATCACCCTCTAGTGTTAAGTGTTCCCTAGGGAGGTGTTTCTAACTGTGGGGGGAGTGTACAGACTGGAAGTACAGAGAGATCACTGTTCCTGATCACTAGGAACAGACGATCACACTGTACTCTGTCAGAAGGGGATCTGCTTTGTTTACACTGGCAGATCCCCATTCTGCCTCTCTGTGAAGCAATCGCAGGTGGCCAGTGGACATCGCAGCCACACGCATCGCAGCCACACTGTATCTATTACACGAAAAGAGTCGTATCGGTATGGCGATTCGCACAATAGAGCCAACTTACCACAGTATAACTGCGGCGGCTGGTCGACAAGTGGCTAAATCTAATTTTTTTTATTTAAAAAAGGTTTTTGATTTTTATCAAATTTTAATAAAATGCTTTTGGAGTAAAAATCTGTGTAAAGATAGTTTTCTATTTAAGATACATTCATAATTTAGCTTATTCAGCATGAAATAGAGTTTAGTTATGTAACATGAGGCCGTATATTCTGCAATATTTACATTTTTGGTAAACTCCTTCAATGAATCCAAGCTCTGCAAGCTGAGATAACATGCACTGCATTGATGCATTCACACAATTTTACAGTAACCATGAGATAAAACAAAGTTCAGGAATATTCCTTTATCCCATTGTTATGCAAATCTATGTACACTACAAACTTTATGATTGAATCGGTTCTGATATCGCCGTTTTACTAACATGACAGCTTATTCTTCTAAATAGGAAACCTTCATTTTGTTTGTAAATATTAAAGATTCTAACTACCAGCAAGAATAAGTCCTTACATTTAAAGAGCACCTGTCATTTCAGATCCATCATGGCAGCGCCTGTTAGCGGGCATCTACTCACCTGCTGCCGCCACCTCCCTCACCTTGTTGTGTCACTGCCGCATCACAAGCCGTCCTATTAAAGTGAATGGGACTGTCGGTGAGTCAACAAGCGGGTCAGAGGAGGAGCCGCTGTGGGACAGAGATGACAATTGCTCTTAAAAAAATTATGATTTGAATTGAGTTGATTTAAATCAAGCCTTTTTACTAGTGATTTAAATTAAATTCACCCTGGGCTAGGTCCAACCCAACTGGTTAAAAATAGACTATTGCAGATGTAACCGGTTAGTAAAAGGAGGAATTGCCAGGATGATTGTGTAAATCATCGTTCTCAAAATAATAGCTCATAGAGGAACCATGGTGAACAATCACAAATGCATAGGGAGAGAGTAACATTGTCTTGCTCTCTAAGTGTGGATTACCAATATTAAACCCCATACATGACTGGTTATTGTTATATGTGCAAATTTTATAGTACTCCTTATGATTCAGGACACGCAGCCTAGATTGTTGTTAAGTGAAATTGAAAAAATATACAACACTGTCATAATAAATGGTATTGTATATATACAGCCAGCTGACCTACTATGTAAAACCATATGTCACACATTATATGCTACTTGATATAACTGCTGTATTGGAATTTTTGGCTGCAATGACACTGTGTCTGAATGCATTGTTGATTGTTTTTTCAAAAAACTCTTATCTGATTAAAATAAAAAAAATTAAATCCGCCCTGCAAGTCTGGAACGCACCACTACAAACTCACTCAGGACTCTTTTCGTAATGGCACTCAAAGCACAATGCAAGTGGATCGCATCTGTGTGAACCACCTCAACAGGAACACATGATGATATTTAGCCTGTCATTCAAATCTGAGTTTGAAACCGCATCCAGAATTGCATATTTGTGAACCAGGGCGGCTCCATTTACACCTGCGCATCTTGGGATCGTGGCAGAATTGCTGTGAATCTGCCCGTGATTGCAGAACGCAGGTTCGGGTGGCACCTAAAACATGGTTCGGTTTTGCCGTGATTGTCATGCAGCAACTCGCATCTCCTGAAGCTTTTCACCCAAATGAAGCTCCTGCACCTTTTTAGGTGACAAGCTGTATGCAATGCGATTTGCTGTGCAGTAAATCACGCGACAATTGCAGCAAAACCGCACTGCGTTTTAAGTGCCATTGAAAATAATGACACCTGAAATTGCGTTTTTGCGATTGTAGTGCGTTTTGAGAGACCCGCCATAGGCGATTGGCTCAGGTGACAGCTTCCTGGCGAGTTCACCCATGTGGGTTAATAAGAGTATCCAAGAGGACTGAGTATCTAGTTTTCTATTTGTGTTTTCATTTTTTTTTTCTATTGGTTGACCTGGATCAGTGGTCGCCAACTTATGCACTACATGGGGCCTCAAATTCGGCCCATGATGTCATATATATTTAATATGCTTGAGAGGACTGTCAGCAACTGATAAAGGAAATGAGGGTCAGAGAGTTTGGACAGGCTACTTTTATGGTTGGGGATATGCTAGAGAAGACAATAGAAACTGGGAACATGTTACATGAGGCAAATAGACATCAATGTTCCCACTACAGACTGCTACGGCTTGAGGGCCACACATCATATACCACAGGGCCGCAGGTTGAGCACCAGGGACCTATATGGACTAGTGTCTTCTTTCAACCAGACTAACTATGTAACTATGTTCAGAATGTAGATGCTAATCATGGGACCTGGAAGCTAGTGGAGATGACTGGACTAGCAGTGCCTCATACAGCCATTTCCAACTTCCACGGGGATCCAGGTATGGAATAGGGATGAGCTCAGGCATGATCCTAGTTCAAACCCACCTATGTGATCCCAATAAGGATATAGAAAATAACTACTCAACCATACGGACCTCTCAAGAGTTGGAAAGACCTGTGCTCTGGCTGAAGTGCCTCCACACTCTGACAGTATTCCATGCAACGTAGTAAAGTCGGAACAAAAATCTTTATTGGCTACAAGGTGACATCACAAACATGCTAACGCGATTTGGCTACAGAGCCTTACACATAGCACAGTGCCCTGAGTAAAGCCGGCCATATATGGATTGAAATTCAACTGGCTCAGCAGGGACCAGCCAAGACTTGATCCATCTATGGGCAAGCTGATTATACCCAAGTACAAGTAAAACTAGCCTGTCATGTTCTTTTACATTTGATTACTGCTGGTGGTTATAGCCACTAGCACTAATTATTGTGTTCTGCTGGCCAGGAAGGCTCCCCGTGCCCCCCTGCACTAGCAGAAAGCAATAAAGCTGAGGGAGGCATTCCCTCAACACCCCTGTGTTAATGGGGAATCAAGCGATTTTCTTTCCTTCCACCTGTGGTGTAAAAGAAGAAAATTGAATCATCAATATGCTGCTTAAGGTGGTAGCAAACCATCCTATTGTTTTCAGCCAAGGAAGCTGCCATCTTGGCTAGAGGTCGACCGATATATCAGCCGATATTTGGCGTTTTTTTACTTAATCGGCATCAGCCGATTGTGCTGATAAAAAAGGCCGATAGCCGTGACTTGCAAATGACTTCTGTAATAGAAGTTGATGCAAGTTTCCTGAGGTTATCTGTGGAGAGGATTCTCTCCTCCTCTGGGCAGCCTGCCAAGTCTGATAAGAAGATACATTGTATCTTTCAGGTTCTTTTTATCAATAGACTGAACTCCACGTGTAGAAGTTCTCAGTTTAACCATTTAAAGACTAAATCTTTTCTGACACTTATTGCTTACAAGTAAAAATCCTGTATTTTCTGCTAGAAAATCACTTAGAACCCCCAAACATTATATATATTTTTTTAGCAGAGACGCTAGGGAATAAAATGGTGATTGTTGCAATATTTTATGTCACACGGTATTTGCGCAGCGGTCTTTCAAACGCAATTTAAAAAAAAAAAATACAGTAATGAATTAAAAAAAAAACCTAAGCAGTAAAGTTAGCCCATTTTTTTTCGCCCAAAAGTTTTGATTACCTGTTTTTGTGTATTTATTATTTAAGATATTTTTTTTTTTTTTTTTTTAATTATACATACAAGTGAACTGATTGAAGGTTTGTTTTGTTTAATGTTTAAATGAAAAAAAATTTCTGTATTACTTAAGGCTGCTTTCACACTGGAGCGGGCATGCGTTGATGGTAAAACGCTGCTAGTTTTAGCGGCGCTTTACCGTCATTTTAGAGGCGCTATTCGGCTGCTAGCGGGGCGCTTATAACCCAGCTAGCGGCCGAGGAAGGGGTTAAATGCGCCCCTGAAGCGCCGCTGCCAAAACGCTTTGCAGGCGCTTCGGCAGCGGTGCGCATTCATTTCAATGGGCAGGAGTAGTGGAGCAGCGGTATACACCGCTCCAAAGATGCCGTTTGCAGGACTTTTTTTTTACATCCTGCCAGCGCATCGCCTCAGTGTGAAAGCACTCGGGATATCACACTGAGACTGCAGGGAAGCCGTTTTACAGGCACTTTACAGGCGCTATTTTTAGACCAAAAGCGCCTGAAAAACGCCCCAGTGTGAAAGGGGTCTAACTGTTAGATTTTATGAGATGAAGGGAAAAAAGAAAGGAAAAAAAAAAAAAATCGGCCAAATATATCGGCCCAAAAAAAAAATCGGCATCACATATCGGCCATCGGCCACCGCGATTTCTAAATATCGGCATCGGCCAGAGAAAAACCCATATCGGTCAACCTCTAATCTTGGCCTCCGTTTAATCTTCAACTTCATGATGCTGCACATGTGATCAGTTATGACAACAGTCATTGGATGGTTTGACAGTTTGGTTGAGAGCACAGTCAATGTGACAGTGAGCATTTCTAGCATGCTGGGAATGTAACTGTGCGGTGTGGTGGGTCTGCCATGTAAGCATAGAGATGGATGGGTGGACATAGAGATCCCACCATGGTACATGGACCGAGACAAGTCCACCTGGCCGTTGGTGAAATCATGTAGTGAGTAAGGATGAGCTCAGGCATCCACGTGCCCTCGCCCAACAGGAAGCAGACACTCCGCAGCGCTAATCACAGGTAGTGAGACATTTGATCTGTGCAGCCACAGATCGGAAAATGTCGGGCTGCGGAGTGTCGGCTTCCTGGCAGGTGCGGGCACGTGGAGTTGCGAACACGCCTGAGCTCATCCTTAGTAGTGAGTGTAGGAGTGCACACAGGTCTGGGCTGAAGATGGAGCTCACCATAAACCTGGACTGGCCCCCGACCATATCCATCTCCAATATAAGCTGAACCATTGGAGCACATCCACTGGACCATGGCCTCCTTCCTACCAGCCTCCAACTAGCTGTACATTTCCTGACCTCCCACAGGGATACCTCCACCCAGCTTCCATATTGTCCACCAACCTTCTATGGTGGACCTCAGTACTTCCCACAGTGCCCCCCACCTCCCTCCATGCCCCTACCTCCCCACACTGCCTCCCAACTGTTTCTTAAAAACAATTAAATTGATGGGTTTACTTCCACTTAAAGACTCTGAAGCCAAAACGCATTAGCCAGTTTGTGCTTTAACTTCCCAAGTAGCCAATAAAGGATTACAATCCATGGAAGGCAACTGGTTGTGCCGGCTTTGTTTCATTGCATGGATCACCTGCAAGCTGTCACTTCACCTCCAATCCTAAGAGCCCCAGAGATTCCTCGCCTCACATATACAGATGAGGCCTCGTTCACATGGGACATGTGTTTCCGGGTCCCATGTGGGGGGCTGCGTCCACACTGCTGGTGCATCCCAGCCTACGAATGTCTATGGGGACACAATGTGACATCCATACAGGTGCACATCCCCGGACGTACCCAGGGTGCAGATGTCACATTGGGAGGGTGTTGGTGTCTGGGCAGGCGCTGTGTCCCAATGGACATGAATGGGACAGGATGCACGGACCACCTGTACACCCCCCATGTGGGTAGCATGGCCCTCACATGGCACCCGGATGAATACACCTCCTATGATTGGCCCAGTGCAGTGACAGCTCCTGGTGGGATCAGATCTCTAATACAATACATAGAGAATGAAAGCGGGCCAAGCTGGCCCAATACATACCCATCACCAGAACTGTCACTGATCATCTATAGAAGACACCACAGTCCATCCATGGGGAGGACACACCATATACACGGCCTGATCACCGACAACATCCCTCCTCCGATCACATCATATGTCAGGAGGACTCCCCTCCACAACCAGCCGACCGTATACAACACAACACGTCACAAAGCCCGGCATCCCTAACACACACCTACCGTCCAATCCTGATATCTCCGGCACCGGTGAGAGGCGCTCCCCCCCCCTCTCCGACACAGCCTGAGGCGGAGAACGGAGCCACACTTCCCCAGCACAGAAGGAAGAGGACAGGGCGGAGGGAGATGGAGCGCACACACACCGCGCCTGCGCACTCTGTGATGTGACCAACGGGGGCGATACGGAGGGGCGGGGAGGACAAATCATCTGCTTTGACCACGCCCCTCTCCTCCGCCCACTTCTGGTCCATGGATCTCCTCTGTCCAGGTGTGCTGGGTCCTCCGTGTATCTATAGAGATGGATGGACACGGAGATCCCACCATGATTTATGGACCGAGATATGGCCACCAGCCAGGGCTGAGATCATATAGGAGTGAGGATGGAGCTCACTATAAACCTGGACTGACCCCAGCCATGTCCTTCATCTCCACCATAAACTCAACCATTCACCGGACCATGGCCTCCTTCCTACCGGCCTCCTTCCTACCGGCCTCAAACTAGCTGTACATTTCCTGACCTCCAACAGGGACCCCTCCGCCCAGCTCCAATATTGTCCACCAACCTTCCATGGTGGACCTCAGTACTTCCCACACTGCCCCCCCCCCCCACCTCCCTCACCGCCCCTACCTCCCCACACTGCCCCCACCTCCCTCAGTGCCCCTACCTCCCCACACTGCCCCCCACCTCCCTCCGTGCCCCTACCTCCCCACACTGCCCCCACCTCCCTCAGTGCCCCTACCTCCCCACACTGCCCCCCACCTCCCTCAGTGCCCCCACCTCCCCACACTGCCCCCCACCTCCCTCAGTGCCCCTACCTCCCCACACTGCCCCCCACCTCCCTCAGTGCCCCTACCTCCCCACACTGCCCCCCACCTCCCTCAGTGCCCCTACCTCCCCACACTGCCCCCCACCTTCTCAGTGCCCCTACCTCCCCACACTGCCCCCACCTCCCTCAGTGCCCCTACCTCCCTACACTGCCCCCCACCTCCCTCAGTGCCCCTACCTCCCCACACTGCCCCCCACCTCCCTCAGTGCCCCTACCTCCCCACACTGCCCCCCACCTTCTCAGTGCCCCTACCTCCCCACACTGCCCCCACCTCCCTCAGTGCCCCTACCTCCCTACACTGCCCCCCACCTCCCTCAGTGCCCCTACCTCCCCACACTGCCCCCCACCTCCCTCAGTGCCCCTACCTCCCTACACTGCCCCCCACCTCCCTCAGTGCCCCTACCTCCCCACACTGCCCCCCACCTCCCTCAGTGCTCCTACCTCCCCACACTGCCCCCCACCTCCCTCAGTGCCCCTACCTCCCCACACTGCCCCCCACCTCCCTCAGTGCCCCTACCTCCCCACACTGCCCCCCACCTCCCTCAGTGCCCCTACCTCCCCACACTGCCCCCCACCTCCCTCAGTGCCCCTACCTCCCCACACTGCCCCCCCACCTCCCTCAGCTCCCCTACCTCCCCACACTGCCCCCCACCTCCCTCAGCTCCCCTACCTCCCCACACTGCCCCCACCTCCCTCAGTGCCCCTACCTCCCCACACTGCCCCCCACCTCCCTGAGTGCCCCTACCTCCCCACACTGCCCCCCACCTCCCTCGGTGCCCCTACCTCCCCACACTGCCCCCCACCTCCCTCGGTGCCACTACCTCCCCACACTGCCCCCCACCTCCCTCTGCTCCCCTACCTCCCCACACTGCCCCCCACCTCCCTCAGCTCCCCTACCTCCCCACACTGCCCCCCACCTCCCTCAGCTCCCCTACCTCCCCACACTGCCCCCCACCTCCCTCAGTGCCGCTACATCCCCACACTGCCCCCCACCTCCCTCAGTGCCCCTAGCTCCCCACACTGCCCCCCACCTCCCTCAGTGCCCCTACCTCCCCACACTGCCCCCCACCTCCCTCGGTGCCCCTACCTCCCCACACTGCCCCCCACCTCCCTCGGTGCCCCTACCTTCCCACACTGCCCCCCCACCTCCCTCAGTGCCCCTACCTCCCCACACTGCCCCCCACCTCCCTCAGTACCCCTACCTCCCCACACTGCCCCCCACCTCCCTCAGTGCCCCTACCTCGCCACACTGCCCCCCACCTCCCTCGGTGCCCCTACCTCCCCACACTGCCCCCCCACCTCCCTCGGTGCCCCTACCTCCCCACACTGCCCCCCACCTCCCTCAGTGCCCCTACCTCCCCACACTGCCCCCCACCTCCCTCAGTGCCCCTACCTCCCCACACTGCCCCCCACCTCCCTGAGTGCCCCTACCTCCCCACACTGCCCCCCAACTCCCTCGGTGCCCCTACCTCCCCACACTGCCCCCCACCTCCCTCGGTGCCCCTACCTCCCCACACTGCCCCCCACCTCCCTCGGTGCCCCTACCTCCCTACACTGCCCCCCCCACCTCCCTCAGTGCCCCTACCTCCCCACACTGCCCCCCACCTCCCTCAGTGCCCCTACCTCCCCACACTGCCCCCCACCTCCCTCAGTGCCCCTACCTCCCCACACTGCCCCCCACCTCCCTCAGTGCCCCAACCTCCCCACACTGCCCCCCACCTCCCTCAGTGCCCCTACCTCCCCACACTGCCCCCCACCTCCCTCAGTGCCCCTACCTCCCCACACTGCCCCTCACCTCCCTCAGTGCCCCTACCTCCCCACACTGCCCCCCACCTCCCTCGGTGCCCCTACCTTCCCACACTGCCCCCCCACCTCCCTCAGTGCCCCTACCTCCCCACACTGCCCCCCACCTCCCTCGGTGCCCCTACCTCCCCACACTGCCCCCCACCTCCCTCGGTGCCCCTACCTCCCCACACTGCCCCCCACCTCCCTCGGTGCCCCTACCTCCCCACACTGCCCCCACCTCCCTCAGTGCCCCTACCTCCCTACACTGCCCCCCACCTCCCTCAGTGCCCCTACCTCCCCACACTGCCCCCCACCTCCCTCAGTGCCCCTACCTCCCTCAGTGCCCCTACCTCCCCACACTGCCCCCCACCTCCCTCAGTGCCCCTACCTCCCCACACTGCCCCCCACCTCCCTCAGTGCCCCTACCTCCCCACACTGCCCCCCACCTCCCTCGGTGCCCCTACCTCCCCACACTGCCCCCCACCTCCCTCAGTGCCCCTACCTCCCCACACTGCCCCCCCACCTCCCTCAGTGCCCCTACCTTCCCTCAGTTCCCCTACCTCCCCACACTGCCCCCCACCTCCCTCAGTGCCCCTACCTCCCCACACTGCCCCCCACCTCCCTCAGTGCCCCTACCTCCCCACACTGCCCCCCACCTCCCTCAGTGCCCCAACCTCCCCACACTGCCCCCCCCTCCCTCAGTGCCCCTACCTCCCCACACTGCCCCCCACCTCCCTCAGTGCCCCTACCTCCCCACACTGCCCCTCACCTCCCTCAGTGCCCCTACCTCCCCACACTGCCCCCCACCTCCCTCGGTGCCCCTACCTTCCCACACTGCCCCCCCACCTCCCTCAGTGCCCCTACCTCCCCACACTGCCCCCCACCTCCCTCAGTGCCCCTACCTCCCCACACTGCCCCCCACCTCCCTCAGTGCCCCTACCTCCCCACACTGCCCCCCACCTCCCTCGGTGCCCCTACCTCCCCACACTGCCCCCACCTCCCTCAGTGCCCCTACCTCCCTGCACTGCCCCCCCACCTCACTCAGTGCCCCTACCTCCCCACACTGCCCCCCACCTCCCTCAGTGCCCCTACCTTCCCTCAGTTCCCCTACCTCACTACACTGCCCCCCACCTCCCTCAGTGCCCCTACCTCCCCACACTGCCCCCCACCTCCCTCAGTGCCCCTACCTCCCCACACTGCCCCCCACCTCCCTCAGTGCCCCTACCTCCCCACACTGCCCCCCACCTCCCTCAGTGCCCCTACCGCCCTACACTGCCCCCCCACCTCCCTCAGTGCCCCTACCTCCCCACACTGCCCCCCACCTCCCTCAGTGCCCCTACCTTCCCTCAGTTCCCCTACCTCCCTACACTGCCCCCCACCTCCCTCAGTGCCCCTACCTCCCCACACTGCCCCCCACCTCCCTCAGTGCCCCTACCTCCCCACACTGGCCCTCACCTCCCTCAGTGCCCCTACCTCCCCACACTGCCCCCCACCTCCCTCAGTGCCCCTACCTCCCCACACTGCCCCCCACCTCCCTCAGTGCCCCTACCTCCCCACACTGCCCCCCACCTCCCTCAGTGCCCCTACCTCCCCACACTGCCCCCCACCTCCCTCAGTGCCCCTACCTCCCTACACTGCCCCCCACCTCCCTCAGTGCCCCTACCTCCCACACTGCCCCCCACCTCCCTCAGTGCCCCTACCTCCCTACACTGCCCCCCACCTCCCTCAGTGCCCCTACCTCCCCACACTGCCCCCCACCTCCCTCAGTGCTCCTACCTCCCCACACTGCCCCCCACCTCCCTCAGTGCTCCTACCTCCCCACACTGCCCCTCACCTCCCTCAGTGCCCCTACCTCCCTACACTGCCCCCCACCTCCCTCAGTGCCCCTACCTCCCTACACTGCCCCCCACCTCCCTCAGTGCCCCTACCTCCCCACACTGCCCCCCACCTCCCTCAGCTCCCCTACCTCCCCACACTGCCCCCCACCTCCCTCAGTGCCCCTACCTCCCCACACTGCCCCCCACCTCCCTGAGTGCCCCTACCTCCCCACACTGCCCCCCACCTCCCTCGGTGCCCCTACCTCCCCACACTGCCCCCCACCTCCCTCGGTGCCCCTACCTCCCCACACTGCCCCCCACCTCCCTCTGCTCCCCTACCTCCCCACACTGCCCCCCACCTCCCTCAGCTCCCCTACCTCCCCACACTGCCCCCCACCTCCCTCAGTGCCCCTACCTCCCCACACTGCCCCCCACCTCCCTCGGTTCCCCTACCTCCCCACACTGCCCCCCACCTCCCTCGGTGCCCCTACCTTCCCACACTGCCCCCCCCACCTCCCTCAGTGCCCCTACCTCCCCACACTGCCCCCCACCTCCCTCAGTACCCCTACCTCCCCACACTGCCCCCCACCTCCCTCAGTGCCCCTACCTCCCCACACTGCCCCCCACCTCCCTCAGTGCCCCTACCTCCCCACACTGCCCCCCACCTCCCTCGGTGCCCCTACCTCCCCACACTGCCCCCCACCTCCCCCAGTGCCCCTACCTCCCCACACTGCCCCCCCACCTCCCTCAGTGCCCCTACCGCCCCACAACTGCCCCCCAACTCCCTCGGTGCCCCTACCTCCCCACACTGCCCCCCACCTCCCTCTGTGCCCCTACCTCCCTACACTGCCCCCCCCACCTCCCTCAGTGCCCCTACCTCCCCACACTGCCCCCCACCTCCCTCGGTGCCGCTACCTCCCCACACTGCCCCCCACCTCCCTCAGTGCCCCTACCTCCCCACACTGCCCCCCACCTCCCTCAGTGCCCCTACCTCCCCACACTGCCCCCCACCTCCCTCAGTGCCCCTACCTCCCCACACTGCCCCCCACCTCCCTCAGTGCCCCAACCTCCCCACACTGCCCCCCACCTCCCTCAGTGCCCCTACCTCCCCACACTGCCCCCCACCTCCCTCAGTGCCCCTACCTCCCCACACTGCCCCTCACCTCCCTCAGTGCCCCTACCTCCCCACACTGCCCCCCACCTCCCTCGGTGCCCCTACCTTCCCACACTGCCCCCCCACCTCCCTCAGTGCCCCTACCTCCCCACACTGCCCCCCACCTCCCTCGGTGCCCCTACCTCCCCACACTGCCCCCCACCTCCCTCGGTGCCCCTACCTCCCCACACTGCCCCCCACCTCCCTCGGTGCCCCTACCTCCCCACACTGCCCCCACCTCCCTCGGTGCCCCTACCTCCCTACACTGCCCCCCCCACCTCCCTCAGTGCCCCTACCTCCCCACACTGCCCCCCACCTCCCTCAGTGCCCCTACCTCCCTCAGTGCCCCTACCTCCCCACACTGCCCCCCACCTCCCTCAGTGCCCCTACCTCCCCACACTGCCCCCCACCTCCCTCAGTGCCCCTACCTCCCCACACTGCCCCCCACCTCCCTCGGTGCCCCTACCTCCCCACACTGCCCCCCACCTCCCTCAGTGCCCCTACCTCCCCACACTGCCCCCCCACCTCCCTCAGTGCCCCTACCTTCCCTCAGTTCCCCTACCTCCCCACACTGCCCCCCACCTCCCTCAGTGCCCCTACCTCCCCACACTGCCCCCCACCTCCCTCAGTGCCCCTACCTCCCCACACTGCCCCCCACCTCCCTCAGTGCCCCAACCTCCCCACACTGCCCCCCCCTCCCTCAGTGCCCCTACCTCCCCACACTGCCCCCCACCTCCCTCAGTGCCCCTACCTCCCCACACTGCCCCTCACCTCCCTCAGTGCCCCTACCTCCCCACACTGCCCCCCACCTCCCTCGGTGCCCCTACCTTCCCACACTGCCCCCCCACCTCCCTCAGTGCCCCTACCTCCCCACACTGCCCCCCACCTCCCTCAGTGCCCCTACCTCCCCACACTGCCCCCCACCTCCCTCAGTGCCCCTACCTCCTACACTGCCCCCCACCTCCCTCAGTGCCCCTACCTCCCCGCACTGCCCCCCACCTCCCTCAGTGCCCCTACCTCCCTACACTGCCCCCCACCTCCCTCGGTGCCCCTACCTCCCCACACTGCCCCCCACCTCCCTCGGTGCCCCTACCTCCCCACACTGCCCCCCACCTCCCTCGGTGCCCCTACCTCCCCACACTGCCCCCCACCTCCCTCGGTGCCCCTACCTCCCCACACTGCCCCCCACCTCCCCACACTGCCCCCCACCTCTCTTAGTGCCCCTACCTCCCCACACTGCCCCCCACCTCCCTCAGTGCCCCTACCTCCCCACACTGCCCCCCACCTCCCTCAGTGCCCCTACCTCCCCACACTGCCCCCCACCTCCCTCGGTGCCCCTACCTCCCCACACTGCCCCCCACCTCCCTCGGTGCCCCTACCTCCCCACACTGCCCCCCACCTCCCTCGGTGCCCCTACCTCCCCACACTGCCCCCCACCTCCCTCGGTGCCCCTACCTCCCCACACTGCCCCCCACCTCCCTCAGTGCCCCTACCTCCCTACACTGCCCCCCCACCTCCCTCAGTGCCCCTACCTCCCCACACTGCTCCCCACCTCCCTCAGTGCCCCTACCTTCCCTCAGTTCCCCTACCTCCCTACACTGCCCACCACCTCCCTCAGTGCCCCTACCTCCCCACACTGCCCCCCACCTCCCTCAGTGCCCCTACCTCCCCACACTGCCCCCCACCTCCCTCAGTGCCCCTACCTCCCCACACTGCCCCCCACCTCCCTCAGTGCCCCTACCTCCCCACACTGCCCCCCACCTTCCTCAGTGCCCCTACCTCCCCACACTGCCCCCCACCTCCCTCAGTGCTCCTACCTCCCCACACTGCCCCCCACCTCCCTCAGTGCCCCTACCTCCCTACACTGCCCCCCACCTCCCTCAGTGCCCCTACCTCCCTACACTGCCCCCCACCTCCCTCAGTGCCCCTACCTCCCCACACTGCCCCCCCACCTCCCTCAGCTCCCCTACCTCCCCACACTGCCCCCCCACCTCCCTCAGTGCCCCTACCACCCCACACTGCCCCCCCACCTCCCTCAGTACCCCTACCTCCCCACACTGCCCCCCACCTCCCTCAGCGCCCCTACCTCCCCACACTGCCCCCCACCTCCCTCAGTGCCCCTACCTCCCCACACTGCCCCCCACCTCCCTCTGTGCCCCTACCTCCCCACACTGCCCCCCACCTCCCTCAGCTCCCCTACCTCCCCACACTGCCCCCCACCTCCCTCAGTGCCCCTACCTCCCCACACTGCCCCCCACCTCCCTCAGTGCCCCTACCTCCCCACACTGCCCCCAATTCCCTCGGTGACCCTACCTCCCCACACTCCCCCCCACCTCCCTCGGTGCCCCTACCTCCCCACACTGCCCCCCAACTCCCTCGGTGCCCCTACCTCCCTACACTGCCCCCCCACCTCCCTACCTCCCTACACTGCCCCCCACCTCCCTCAGTGCCCCTACCTCCCTACACTGCCCCCCACCTTCCTCAGTGCCCCTACCTCCCCACACTGCCCCCCCACCTCCCTCAGCTCCCCTACCTCCCCACACTGCCCCCCACCTCCCTCAGCTCCCCTACCTCCCCACACTGCCCCCCACCTCCCTCAGTGCCCCTACCTCCCCACACTGCCCCCCACCTCCCTCGGTGCCCCTACCTCCCCACACTGCCCCCCACCTCCCTCGGTGCCCCTACCTCCCCACACTGCCCCCCACCTCCCTCGGTGCCCCTACCTCCCCACACTGCCCCCCACCTCCCCTCGGTGCCCCAACCTCCCCACACTGCCCCCCACCTCCCTCAGTGCCCCTACCTCCCTACACTGCCCCCCACCTCCCTCAGTGCCCCTACCTCCCCACACTGCCCCCCACCTCCCTCAGTGCCCCTACCTTCCCTCAGTTCCCCTACCTCCCTACTCTGCCCCCCACCTCCCTCAGTGCCCCTACCTCCCCACACTGCCCCCCACCTCCCTCAGTGCCCCTACCTCCCCACACTGCCCCCCCACCTCCCTCAGTACCCCTACCTCCCCACACTGCCCCCCCCACCTCCCTCAGTGCCCCTACCTCCCCACACTGCCCCCCACCTCCCTCAGTGCCCCTACCTCCCCACACTGCCCCCCACCTCCCTCAGTGCCCCTACCTCCCCACACTGCCCCCCACCTCCCTCAGTGCCCCTACCTCCCTACACTGCCCCCCACCTCCCTCAGTGACCCTACCTCCCCACACTGCCCCCCACCTCCCTCAGTGCTCCTACCTCCCCACACTGCCCCCCACCTCCCTCAGTGCTCCTACCTTCCCACACTACCCCCCACCTCCCTCAGTGCCCCTACCTCCCTACACTGCCCCCCATCTCCCTCAGTGCCCCTACCTCCCTACACTGCCCCCTACCTTCCTCAGTGCCCCTACCTCCCCACACTGCCCCCCCACCTCCCTCAGCTCCCCTACCTCCCCACACTGCCCCCCACCTCCCTCAGCTCCCCTACCTACCCACACTGCCCCCCACCTCCCTCAGTGCCCCTACCTCCCCACACTGCCCCCCACCTCCCTCAGTGCCCCTACCTCCCCACACTGCCCCCCAATTCCCTCGGTGACCCTACCTCCCCACACTGCCCCCCACCTCCCTCGGTGCCCCTACCTCCCCACACTGCCCCCCACCTCCCTCGGTGCCCCTACCTCCCTACACTGCCCCCCCACCTCCCTACCTCCCTACACTGCCCCCCACCTCCCTCAGTGCCCCTACCTCCCTACACTGCCCCCCACCTTCCTCAGTGCCCCTACCTCCCCACACTGCCCCCCCCACCTCCCTCAGCTCCCCTACCTCCCCACACTGCCCCCCACCTCCCTCAGTGCCCCTACCTCCCTACACTGCCCCCCACCTCCCTCAGTGACCCTAACCTCCCCACACTGCCCCCCACCTCCCTCAGTGCTCCTACCTCCCCACACTGCCCCCCACCTCCCTCAGTGCTCCTACCTTCCCACACTACCCCCCACCTCCCTCAGTGCCCCTACCTCCCTACACTGCCCCCCATCTCCCTCAGTGCCCCTACCTCCCTACACTGCCCCCTACCTTCCTCAGTGCCCCTACCTCCCCACACTGCCCCCCCACCTCCCTCAGCTCCCCTACCTCCCCACACTGCCCCCCACCTCCCTCAGCTCCCCTACCTACCCACACTGCCCCCCACCTCCCTCAGTGCCCCTACCTCCCCACACTGCCCCCCACCTCCCTCAGTGCCCCTACCTCCCCACACTGCCCCCCCCACCTCCCTCAGTGCCCCTACCTCCCCACACTGCCCCCCACCTCCCTCAGTACCCCTACCTCCCCACACTGCCCCCCACCTCCCTCAGTGCCCCTACCTCCCCACACTGCCCCCCACCTCCCTCAGTGCCCCTACCTCCCCACACTGCCCCCCACCTCCCTCGGTGCCCCTACCTCCCCACACTGCCCCCCACCTCCCCCAGTGCCCCTACCTCCCCACACTGCCCCCCACCTCCCTCAGTGCCCCTACCGCCCCACACTGCCCCCCAACTCCCTCGGTGCCCCTACCTCCCCACACTGCCCCCCACCTCCCTCAGTGCCCCAACCTCCCCACACTGCCCCCCCCTCCCTCAGTTCCCCTACCTCCCCACACTGCCCCCCACCTCCCTCAGTGCCCCTACCTCCCCACACTGCCCCTCACCTCCCTCAGTGCCCCTACCTCCCCACACTGCCCCCCACCTCCCTCGGTGCCCCTACCTTCCCACACTCCGCCCCCCCACCTCCCTCAGTGCCCCTACCTCCCCACACTGCCCCCCACCTCCCTCAGTGCCCCTACCTCCCCACACTGCCCCCCACCTCCCTCAGTGCCCCTACCTCCCCACACTGCCCCCCACCTCCCTCGGTGCCCCTACCTCCCCACACTGCCCCCACCTCCCTCAGTGCCCCTACCTCCCTGCACTGCCCCCCCACCTCACTCAGTGCCCCTACCTCCCCACACTGCCCCCCACCTCCCTCAGTGCCCCTACCTTCCCTCAGTTCCCCTACCTCACTACACTGCCCCCCACCTCCCTCAGTGCCCCTACCTCCCCACACTGCCCCCCACCTCCCTCAGTGCCCCTACCTCCCCACACTGCCCCCCACCTCCCTCAGTGCCCCTACCTCCCCACACTGCCCCCCACCTCCCTCAGTGCCCCTACCGCCCTACACTGCCCCCCCACCTCCCTCAGTGCCCCTACCTCCCCACACTGCCCCCCACCTCCCTCAGTGCCCCTACCTTCCCTCAGTTCCCCTACCTCCCTACACTGCCCCCCACCTCCCTCAGTGCCCCTACCTCCCCACACTGCCCCCCACCTCCCTCAGTGCCCCTACCTCCCCACACTGGCCCTCACCTCCCTCAGTGCCCCTACCTCCCCACACTGCCCCCCACCTCCCTCAGTGCCCCTACCTCCCCACACTGCCCCCCACCTCCCTCAGTGCCCCTACCTCCCCACACTGCCCCCCACCTCCCTCAGTGCCCCTACCTCCCCACACTGCCCCCCACCTCCCCTCAGTGCCCCTACCTCCCTACACTGCCCCCCACCTCCCTCAGTGCCCCTACCTCCCCACACTGCCCCCCACCTCCCTCAGTGCCCCTACCTCCCTACACTGCCCCCCACCTCCCTCAGTGCCCCTACCTCCCCACACTGCCCCCCACCTCCCTCAGTGCTCCTACCTCCCCACACTGCCCCCCACCTCCCTCAGTGCTCCTACCTCCCCACACTGCCCCTCACCTCCCTCAGTGCCCCTACCTCCCTACACTGCCCCCCACCTCCCTCAGTGCCCCTACCTCCCTACACTGCCCCCCACCTCCCTCAGTGCCCCTACCTCCCCACACTGCCCCCCCACCTCCCTCAGCTCCCCTACCTCCCCACACTGCCCCCCACCTCCCTCAGTGCCCCTACCTCCCCACACTGCCCCCCACCTCCCTGAGTGCCCCTACCTCCCCACACTGCCCCCCACCTCCCTCGGTGCCCCTACCTCCCCACACTGCCCCCCACCTCCCTCGGTGCCCCTACCTCCCCACACTGCCCCCCACCTCCCTCTGCTCCCCTACCTCCCCACACTGCCCCCCACCTCCCTCAGCTCCCCTACCTCCCCACACTGCCCCCCACCTCCCTCAGTGCCCCTACCTCCCCACACTGCCCCCCACCTCCCTCGGTTCCCCTACCTCCCCACACTGCCCCCCACCTCCCTCGGTGCCCCTACCTTCCCACACTGCCCCCCCCACCTCCCTCAGTGCCCCTACCTCCCCACACTGCCCCCCACCTCCCTCAGTGCCCCAACCTCCCCACACTGCCCCCCCTCCCTCAGTGCCCCTACCTCCCCACACTGCCCCCCACCTCCCTCAGTGCCCCTACCTCCCCACACTGCCCCTCACCTCCCTCAGTGCCCCTACCTCCCCACACTGCCCCCCACCTCCCTCGGTGCCCCTACCTTCCCACACTGCCCCCCCACCTCCCTCAGTGCCCCTACCTCCCCACACTGCCCCCCACCTCCCTCAGTGCCCCTACCTCCCCACACTGCCCCCCACCTCCCTCAGTGCCCCTACCTCCCTACACTGCCCCCCACCTCCCTCAGTGCCCCTACCTCCCCGCACTGCCCCCCACCTCCCTCAGTGCCCTACCTCCCTACACTGCCCCCCACCTCCCTCGGTGCCCCTACCTCCCCACACTGCCCCCCACCTCCCTCGGTGCCCCTACCTCCCCACACTGCCCCCCACCTCCCTCGGTGCCCCTACCTCCCCACACTGCCCCCCACCTCCCTCGGTGCCCCTACCTCCCCACACTGCCCCCCACCTCCCCACACTGCCCCCCACCTCTCTTAGTGCCCCTACCTCCCCACACTGCCCCCCACCTCCCTCAGTGCCCCTACCTCCCCACACTGCCCCCCACCTCCCTCAGTGCCCCTACCTCCCCACACTGCCCCCCACCTCCCTCGGTGCCCCTACCTCCCCACACTGCCCCCACCTCCCTCGGTGCCCCTACCTCCCCACACTGCCCCCCACCTCCCTCGGTGCCCCTACCTCCCCACACTGCCCCCCACCTCCCTCGGTGCCCCTACCTCCCCACACTGCCCCCCACCTCCCTCAGTGCCCCTACCTCCCTACACTGCCCCCCCACCTCCCTCAGTGCCCCTACCTCCCCACACTGCTCCCCACCTCCCTCAGTGCCCCTACCTTCCCTCAGTTCCCCTACCTCCCTACACTGCCCACCACCTCCCTCAGTGCCCCTACCTCCCCACACTGCCCCCCACCTCCCTCAGTGCCCCTACCTCCCCACACTGCCCCCC
>JBBHAA010003198.1:0-187500 GCA_037953035.1 Aquarana catesbeiana
CATGGGGCTCTTCCCTTCTAAAGGCAACTCCATATTAATGGTCATGGGGGATGGGATGTCCAACAAGTTCATATAGGTGTCCACACTTGTGGCCATATAGTGTGTTTTCTATGTTTTCTGCTGTATTAAAGCTGAAGTTTAACCTTCCTATATTTTCCCTTCCTTCATTCCAACAACCCCTCCCCCACCCCAACACACTAATGACATTTTTGATGTCATCGTTGGGTCTCTGCCCTTCCCTGTGTCCTGCAGGCAGATCATGGCTGGTGAAAGGGGGGCTGTACACCTGCCTGTCAAAGGTTTCGGAGCCAAATCTGTGTCACCATGTTTGATATTTAATTATACTTGAATGTTTTCTCAAGGGCTGATTATCGGTATGTTACATGTGGGAATCGTCCGACCTTTCCGGGGCCGTACCGCGTACGTCTGTCTGTCTGTCTGTGTGTGTGTGTATGGAGGAAGACGTCATCTGTTGTCTACCAAAACACTCTGTGCGTTCCTTTACCGCCAACGCCGCGTCGCCATGATTTCTGGTTATATGCGGTGTGTGGTTGTCAGTCGCGGTGTGTGGTTGTCAGTCGCGGTGTGTGGTTGTCAGTCGCAGTGTATGGTATGGTTGTCAGTCGCGGTGCGGTGAATGCCTTGTGCCATACGACGCTTACTGTGATTGGGGGCCGGTTCAAAGCGGCAACGCCGTGGCTTGTCAGTTTTCCCCAATTTCTTTCTGTTGGCTTATAGAAAGTTGTGATAGCCGTGAAAATGTAAAATGGAGAAACGGAAAATCAGCTGACTTCCCACCACTGAAAATAAAGTGGAACTCCAGACAAATAAAAAAATATATATATTATAATATTTATTTTTTTCATTTATTTATAATATACACTAGAGGAAATACCACTGTTCATTCATTCACTGACCTCCCATTGATCATCCACTGATCAACCATTGATCATTAATTCATTGATCATCCACTGTTCATTCACTGATCACCCATTGATCCACTGTTCATTCACTGATCACCCATTGATCCACTGTTCATTCACTGATCACCCATTGATCCACTGTTCATTCACTGATCACCCATTGATCCACTGTTCATTCACTGATCACCCATTGATCCACTGTTCATTCACTGATCACCCATTGATCCACTGTTCATTCACTGATCACCCATTGATCCACTGTTCATTCACTGTTCATTCACTGACCTCCCACTGATCACCCATTGATCATTCACTGATCGTCCACTGTTCATTCATTCACTGACCTCCCGCTGATCATCCAGTGATCGTCCACTGTTCATTCACTGATCACCCATTGATCATTCATTTACTGATCGTCCACTGTTCATTCATCCACTGTTCATTTGTTCACTGACCTCCCGCTGATCATCCGTGGATCATTCATTCACTGACCTCCCACTGAATATCCACTGATCACCCATTGATCATTAATTCACTGATCGTCCACTGTTCATTCACTGACCTCCCACTGATCACCCATTGCTCATTCATTCACTGATTGTCCACTGTTCATTCACTGACTACTGATCACCCATTGATCATTAGTTTACTGACCTCCCACTGATCACACATTGATCATTCATTCACTGATCACCCATTGGTCATCCACTGATCACCTGTTAATCATTCATTCACTGATCACCTATTGATCATTCATTCACTGATCTCCCATTGGTCACCCAGTGGTCACACATTGTTCATTTACTGACCCCCCACTGATCACCCATTGGTCTCCCGTTATCATTCATTCACTGATCACCCAATAATCACCATTGATCATCCACTGTTCACTTGTTGAATTAGCCATTGATCACCCGTTGTTCAATAATTCATTGACGGCACACTGATCACCCAATAGGTCATCAACTGATCACCTATTAACCACCCACTGATCTATTGATTATCTGCCGATCACCCATTGACCATCTATTGATCATCCGCCGATCACCCATCGATCAGGTGTTACACTCTTCGTGTAACATTTGTGTCATCCAGGATGCGGATTTGATTGAACATCTGATAATATTGATCAATATCACAACTTTCATTGATTTTCTCATTCATATCTGACTGGAGTTTAGCTTTAAGGGTGAATTGGTGACATTTATACGCACAATAGTAGAATTACGGTAATATGAGCGCAAAATTGTCAAAGCAATGTGCAGAATAGTTTCGCCGTCACCATTTCCAGATAAACTCCTTACCCCTCTCAGATCATTCCCACCTATCGGTATATAGAAAACCCGCCAGCGGTGATAGCGGCTGCATACATAGGGATCCTGTAGTAGCAATGGTGTCATCTATTTGCCAATTCCCTCCAGTGTTCTCTAGAATGGTTACATTGTATCTCTTCTTACTGAGATTGTATTTATTTTCTGTGATCCTCTGCTCCCTCTAGTGGCCCATCATGCAGAATATTCTTGATTCACTCTATGGTTGCTATGAATGAACCGATCCTTAGCGCTGCCCATAATATATGAAGTACATTCAACCAAAAGAGAAAATAGGCCCAAGAACATTTGATTTCTCTTCTCTCGTTCACACAGAATGAACGATCGTGCAGTTTTTTGGATGAATAATTTGCCTTTTTTTTTTAAATAAATACACCCCATTATGTAGACTTGTTTAGAGAATGGTCAGAAAACATCCTCTAATTTTAGGATGAGTTTGGCGGATCCTCCTCCCTCCCAGTTCTTCCTCCTCCCCTCCTCCTCCTCCTCCTCCTCCTCCTCCTCCTCCTCCTCCTCCTCCTCCTCCTCCTCCTCCTCCTCCTCCTCCTCCTCCTCCTCCCCTCCTCCTCCTCCCCTCCTCCTCCTCCCCTCCTCCTCCTCCTCCTCCTCCTCCTCCTCCTCCTCCTCCTCCTCCTCCTCCTCCTCCTCCTCCTCCTCCTCCTCCTCTCCTCCTCCTCCTCCTCCTCCTCCTCCTCCTCCTCCTCCCTCCTCCCTCCTCCTCCTCCTCCTCCTCCTCCTCCTCCTCCTCCTCCTCCTCCTCCTCCTCCTCCTCCTCCTCCTCCTCCTCCTCCTCCTCCTCCTCCTCCTCCTCCTCCTCCTCCTCCTCCCTCCTCCTCCCTCCTCCTCCTCCTCCTCCTCCTCCTCCTCCCTCCTCCTCCTCCTCCTCCTCCTCCTCCTCCTCCTCCTCCTCCTCCTCCTCCTCCTCCTCCTCCTCCTCCTCCTCCTCCTCCTCCTCCTCCTCCTCCTCCTCCTCCTCCTCCTCCTCCTCCTCCTCCTCCTCCTCCTCCTCCTCCTCCTCCTCCTCCTCCTCCTTCTTCTTCTTCTTCTTCTTCTTCTTCTTCTTCTTCTTCTTCTTCCTCTTCTTCTTCCTCCTCCTCCTCCTCCTCTTCTTCTTCTTCTTCTTCCTCCTCCTCCTCTTCTTCTTCTTCTTCCTCCTCCTCTTCTTCTTCCTCTTCCTCCTTTTCCTTTTCTCTCTTTTGTAAAATTACTGTAGGGTGGGCGGGGCTTTGGACCACATCTGCACCATATTTGTAAATCGCGAATCTGAGTCAAATGACGCAGGACGCGTTTTGTTTCCTGTAGCGCCTTTTCATGCATGAGCCGGGGGGGGGGGGATGGGGCTGTACGGCAGAACACAGGTTATTTTGTTTAAAAAAAAAAAAAAAAAGGCTTTGTGTGCGTGTTTTAACGGCGAGAAGCCGCTAATCGCTTCTCGCTTCATGCAAAATGTTTACAACCCTCGTCCTGGACTTTGCTGTCGTTTGATGTAGACTTTTGTAATGGTGGTCAAAGAGAACCTGCTTTTGGAGATCGAGGAGAGAGAGAGAGGGGGGGGAAAAAACAAAACAAGACTCACCGCATGAAATTCGAAGGAATATTCTGCCTCCTTATAAGGATTCAGAAGGTAGGACATCGCTGATTGTGAATCGGATTATGTTAAAGAAACCAACCAATGCCTCTCCGGTGTCTGCGTCCCCGTCATTGGGGCTACCATAGAGACATATATATATTGATAAGAATATCGGGGGTTTAGGGCTTAGTCCTTCTTCCTTGCAGCATTGGGGTCCACGGTTCCAATCCTGACCACGGTGCTACCTGCATGGAGTTTGCATGTTCTCCCTGTGTTTAGGTGGTCGTCCCCCCCCCCCCCACACACACACACTCCAAAAACATGCTGGTAGGATAATTGGCCTGTGTATGTGAAATAGGGACCTTAGACTGTAAGCTCCTTGAGGGCAAGGACGGATGGGAACGTACATTAGGGACCTTAGACTGTAAGCTCCTTTAGGGCAAAGACGGATGGGAACGTACCTTAGGGACCTTAGACTGTAAGCTCCTTGAAGGCGGGGACTGATGGGAACGTACATTAGGGACCTTAGACTTTAAGCAAGTTCAGGGCAGGGATTGATGGGAACTTACAATAGGGTCCTTAGACTGTATGCTCCTTGAGGGCCGGGACTGATGGAACGTACAATAGAAACCTTAGACTGTATGCTCCTTGAGGGTAAAGACTGATGGCAAAGTACAATAGAAACCTTACTGTAAGCTCCTCTAGGGCAAGGACAGATGGGAACGTACGATAGGGACCTTAGACTGTAAGCTCCTTGAGGGCGGGGTCAGATGGGAATGTACAATAGGGACTTTAGACTGTAAGCTCTTCGAGGGCGGGGACTGATGGGAACGTACAATATATAAAGTGCTGCATAAGTTGTTGCTCTTTAAACATCTGTAAGTAATAAATATGTCTCTATTGTAGGACTGTGAAAGGGACCCAGATCCTCGAAACACGTTAGGATTTTTTGTTTTAACAAACTGAATCACAATCAGCAATGTTAAATCTTTCTGACTACTCACAAGGAGGGAGGAGCTCCTTTAATTTCGAGTGATGAGCCCGTTTTTTGTTTTTTGTTATGTCTCTTGCAAGCAAGACTTGATACCGATTCTGAAGTCGCAGATCTAGTCATGTGATATTCTGACATTCAGAGTTTGGTCAGCTCTGTAGAATGATGGTTGCAGAGCATCGGATCTCCTGCTGAGGGTGTCAAATATGTTGGCTGGGGAAATGCACTGTGTCTAGTGTGAAGGGGCCCCTATGGGGCACCTGAAGGGGGTATCTGACCACTTGGGACACGCCGGCTGACCATCTGGGCAAAGCCTGATGTTTATGGGCTGAATAAAAGATGAGAATTGGAATCTGGACCGGGCTGGAGGATTAGAAGATGGATATTGTGCTCAACTGTTGTGACGTTTCTTCTCACTCTGGTTTTGTATCACAAATAGTCCAGTCCAGATCCAATTCCTTGGCTCTTATTCAGCCCTGAAGGACTCAACCCCCGAAACGTGTTGACCTGTCCCAGATCTACCCATATATAACATTAATCATGATAAATAGAACCTATTGAGCAGTCCAGTGCTCCTCCTCCTCGTCACAATAATGTTGAGTCTTTGTTGTAATGATCTTGTTACATTTGAAATTTCATTGAAATGCCGGCTAGTGATGTGACCGATGTCCACACAGAATGCAGAGAGTTTTCACTTTACCGAAATCTCTGGGCCATTTTGGTGTACTGTATTGAAGTCTATGGGGCAGATGAAGGTTCTGTGGTTATAAACAGTACTGAACGCCTGGGGGTGGGGTGTGGGTCCAACGGTTTATTCACTAATTACCTCTAGCGTTCTCTAGAATTTATGCAAAGGTATCTATTGCTACAAAGACATGCAGCGATCAGCCCTAACATTATAGCCACCCACCATAACTCATCCAGCCATGGACTCCACCAGACTTCAGAAAGAACTCTGTGGTACCTTGCACCAAGTTGTCACTAGCAAAACCTTTAGATCCTGTAAGTTGAGAGGTGGGATCTCCATGGATTGGACTTGTTTTTTCCAAAACATGCTGCAGATGCTCAGTTGGATTGGAGGCCCAAGCTTGTTGTGTTCCTTAAACCATTCTCAAATTAATCAGACCAAGGCCACCTCCTTCCATTGCTCTGCGGTCCGGTTCTGATGCTCATGTGCCCATTGTAGAGACTTTTGGCGGTGGACATGGGTCAGCATGGACACCCTGACCGGTCTGCAGCTATACATCCCTCATACACAACAAATTGCGATGCTCTGTATGTTCTGACACCTTTATATCAGAACCAGCATTCACTTTTCAGCAATTTGAGCTCCAATAACTCTTCTATTGGATCGGACTACACAGGCCAGCCTTCCCTCCCCCACCTCCATCAATGAGCCCCCCACCTCCATCAATGAGCCTTCCCTCCCCCACCTCCATCAATGAGCCTTCCCTCCCCACCTCCATCAATGAGCCTTCCCTCCCCCACCTCCATCAATGAGCCTTCCCTCCCCCACCTCCATCAATGAGCCTTCCCTCCCCACCTCCATCAATGAACCTTCCCTCCCCCACCTCCATCAATGAGCCTTCCCTCCCCACCTCCATCAATGAGCCTTCCCTCCCCCACCTCCATCAATGAGCCTCCCCTCCCCCACCTCCATTAATGAGCCTTCCCTCCCCGCCTTCATCAATGAGCCTTCCCCTCCCCATCTCCATCAATGAGCCTTCCCCTCCCCACCTCCATCAATGAGCCTTCCCCTCCCCACCTCCATCAATGAGCCTTCCCTCCCCCACCTCCATCAATGAGCCCCCCACCTCCATCAATGAGCCTTCCCTCCCCCACCTCCATCAATGAGCCTTCCCTCCCCCACCTCCATCAATGAGCCTTCCCTCCCCACCTCCATCAATGAACCTTCCCTCCCCCGCCTCCATCAATGAGCCTTCCCTCCCCCGCCTCCATCAATGAGCCTTCCCTCCCCACCTCCATCAATAAGCCTTCCCTCCCCACCTCCATTGATGAGCCTTGCCTCCCCACCTCCATCAATGAGCCTCCCCTCCCCCACCTCCATCAATGAGCCTTCCCTCCCCACCTCCATCAATGAGCCTTGCCTCCCCACCTCCATCAATGAGCCTCCCCTCCCCCACCTCCATCAATGAGCCTTCCCTCCCCCACCTCCATCAATGAGCCTTCCCTCCCCCACCTCCATCAATGAGCCTCCCCTCCCCCACCTCCATCAATGAGCCTTCCCTCCCCCACCTCCATCAATGAGCCTTCCCTCCCCGCCTCCATCAATGAGCCTTCCCTCCCCCATCTCCATCAATGAGCCTTCCCTCCCCCATCTCCATCAATGAGCCTTCCCCTCCCCCATCTCCATCAATGAGCCTTCCCCTCCCCCATCTCCATCAATGAGCCTTCCCCTCCCCCATCTCCATCAATGAGCCTTCCCCTCCCCCATCTCCATCAATGAGCCTTCCCCTCCCCCATCTCCATCAATGAGCCTTCCCCTCCCCCATCTCCATCAATGAGCCTTCCCTCCCTCACCTCCATCAATGAGCCTTCCCTCCCCCACCTCCATCAATGAACCTTTGCCACCTAATGACCCTGTCACCAGTTGGCCAGTTCTCCTTCCTTGGACCACTTTTGATCAGTCCTGACCACTGCAGACCGGGAACATCCCACAAGAGCTTCAGTTTTGGGGTTGCTCTGACCCAGTCGTCTAGACATTACAACTTGTCCATTTTTTCTGCTTTCAACATGCCAAATTCAGGGACAACATGTTCACTTGCTGCCCAATATATCCCACCCACTTTCAGGTGTCATTGTAATGAGATAATCCATGATATTCTGTCGGTGGTCAGAATGTTATAGCTGATCGGTGTATGCATCTCCTACGCCCCTCGGCTCCATCTAGTGGCCATAATGCTATCCTCCCAATAATAAAAGTAAACAGAAAACGGCCCAAAGAACGTCCATTGTTCCCCCGATCTCACAGAACGGATTGTACATGCAGATTCGCTAGATGAACGGCTATGCAAATTTAATTATATAAATAGAGCCCCGTGTGGTCCGCATGGACCCGGAGGAAGACGTGGTCCGCATGGACCCGGAGGAAGACGTGGTCCGCATGGACCCGGAGGAAGACGTGGTCCGCATGGACCCGGAGGAAGACGTGGTCCGCATGGACCCGGAGGAAGACGTGGTCCGCATGGACCCGGAGGAAGACGTGGTCCGCATGGACCCGGAGGAAGACGTGGTCCGCATGGACCCGGAGGAAGACGTGGTCCGCATGGACCCGGAGGAAGACGTGGTCCTTGGGAAGACACCAGGCTGGATGGGTTTTTTTTTTGGTTTGTTTTTCACAAATGACTCCCCTTGTCCATAGTGGTGGTTATTGGTTGGTTTGGGGGGGGGGGGGTTAACAAGGGCTGTAGATTGGTTGAAGGTTTGCAGCTCTGGCAGCGGCATATTTCAGCTCCACTTACAAGTCACTCTGCCATCATGCCTGAAATCTCTTGTGATTCCCTTCTCTTAGGAGAAGGAGATGGTCTAAGTGTGTGTTGGGTGAGACTGACGACAGATCTGATCTCGTGTGTGTGTGGCCAAATGTTTTATTTTGTGTTTTATTTTCTGCCCTGCGACCCTCCGAAATCCGGGGAACCCGGGGAGTCTCGCTCTGTCTGTGGAAATGACAAACGTTGCCAAAATGTGAAGTGGCCCCCCCCCGGTCCGTCTCTAGCAATATGTGTCTCCTTGCACTGACGCCGATCTTGCGTGTGTCCCCCCCCCCCGGCGATCGTTCCACGAAAAGGGCATTATGTACAAATATTTAAGTGCGATGCAATTCTTCGTTGTCACCGGTACTGTCCGCCATCCGCTCCTCTGTACGCATATTGTGCATTTTCTACCATATATTGTATTTATTTTATTATTATTTTTTTTTTTTTTTTAGAATGTTTTAAGATGTTTTGTTTTAAAGCTCTGTATATATTGTCATTAAAATTTGCATTATACGAAATTCTCTTCCCCCGCCCTCTCCCCCCTCCCCCGTCTTTGTCTGTTTATTCCGATTTACGCAAACATGAAGGACATTCAAATGAAATGTAACCACTTGCCACTTTTGGTTTAAAATTTTAAATCAGTATTTTTTGCTAGAAATTTACGTATAACCCCCAAAACAACATACTTTTAAACAAAAAAAATAAAAATAAAAAAAAGTATAATGTTTTGGGGGTTATACAGTATATACTCGAATATAAGCTGAGGCACCTAATTTTACCACAAAAAACTGGGAAAACTTATTGACCCGAGTATAAGACGAGGGTGAGAAATGTGCAGCTACTGTAAGTGGAAAAGCGGGTCAACAATGCCCATTTGCAGCCTCACTGTGCCCATTTGCAGCCTCACTGTGCCCATTTGCAGCCTCACTGTGTCCATTTGCAGCCTCACTGTGTCCATTTGCAGCCTCTCTGTGCCCATTTGCAGCCTCACTGTGCCCATTTGCAGCCTCTCTGTGCCCATTTGCAGCCTCTCTGTGCCCATTTGCAGCCCATAGGTCCCCCGAACTTCAAACTCCGTAGTTAAGGGTTCCTAGATGCCCCCTAGCTGCAGCCAAAATTTGGGGTCTCTGGACCCAAAGGGTCCCGAAATGACATTGCTGCAGATGTACACAGTTGACCAACTTTGGGGCCCCATATCCACGGGGCCACTTGGTGCTAGGAACCCCAAACATATCCAAAGCTGGTGTTCCTAGCACCAAGTGGCCCCGAGATAGGGGGCCCCAAAGTTGGTTTGGAAAATGTCAAGCACTTTTCTGCAACAGAGAATGACATTTTCCAAACCGATTTTGGGGCTCCGTATCTCAGAGCCACTAGGTGCTAGGAACGCCAGCTTTGAATATGTTGTATTGTTAGTTCCACTGGGTTTGCACACCCAATTTGGGGTTCCTAGCACCAAGTGGCCCCGAGATAGGGGGCCCCAAAGTCGGTTTGGAAAATGTCAAGCACTTTTCTGCAGCAGAGAATTACATTTTCCAAATCAATTTTGGGGCCCCGTATCTCGGAGTCACTTGGTGCTAGGAACCCCAGCTTTGAATATGTTGTAGTGCTAGTTCCACTGGGTTTGCACACCAAATTTGGGGTTCCTAGCACCTGGTGGCCCCGACATACGGGCCCCCAAATTCGGTTCGGAAAATGTCATTCTCTGCTGCAGAAAAGTGCTTGCCTCGAGTATAAGCCGAGGGGGGCACAAAAAAAGTGCTGAAAAACTCGGCTTATACTCCAGTATATACGGTAAGTAAATTTTTAGCAAAAAAATACTTATTTAAACTTTTAAACGAAAAAAAAAAATAAATCAGATTTATTTTTGCTAGAAATTTACTTATAACTCCCAAAACATTATACTTTTTTTTTTTTTCTTTATATAGCAGAGACCATAGGAAATAAAATGGGGATTGTTGCAATATTTTATCTCACACGGTATTTGCGCAGCGGTTTTGCAAACACTTTTTTTGGGGGGGGAAAAAATTACACTTTAATGAATTTACAAAACAAAATAGTTGCCCTCTTTTTTTTTTCGTATAATGTGAAAGATGATGTTACGCAGAGTAAATAGATACCAAACATGTAATGCTTAAAAATTGCGCACGCTCGTGGCATAGCAACAAAATAGAGCATTTAAAAGTCTCCATAGGCTTTTTCTTTGTTTTTGGTGCGTTTTTGTGTGACTTGCGCGTTTGTATGAAGCGTTTTTATTTTTGGCGTTTTTTTTTTTTTTTAATTACCAATAGAGAAAACTATTATCTGTTGCATCATTTGTTGCTAGGTATTTCAACTTTTTTTTAGCTTTTTCAGTAGCTTTTATTTCTTCTTTTATTATTATTATTCATTTATTATGTTTTTTCGTTAGGGTAAGGGGTTCGAGTTCAGTTTAGGTTAGGAGTTGGGTGTTAGGGTTATTTATTATTATTTTATCTATTTTTATATTATTATTTTTTTTTCTTTCTATGAATAAAATTAATAAATAATAAATGTAAAATAAATTCACAAATAAAAATTATAAATAAAATCAATACTTAGTAACAACAAATAAATAATTAACCCTTAAAAAATATAAAATAAATAGCTAAACACCCTACCACAGCCCGTGGGAGGAGTTATGCGAATATCCAAATGCCTTAATTGGTGGATGTCAGTCTGAAGGAGTGGGCGGTCCTAAGAACACCTATATTTGCATGCAGAGCGCCCTCGGTAACGCCCACATGTTCTGCGGAGCCTCCATGATTGCAAGCACTAAAATCCAATGAGTACAAATGTAGAATTGGGCTTTAACTTGTTCCCACCTTCAGGGCCTAGATTACCATTCCCCCAGCACAGCGCCCTCTACTGAGCAAACGTTAACTTACATTTTACACGGGATCTTCATCTTAGGTCTGTTCTGTTACTGAAATCTACCAGCCCCACCCCCGTTTCCTGAGCACATGACTGACGGTCATTCATAGTCATCACCTGGGTTCGTAAGGAACGTTCTTCCCAATTTTTTTGAAATAAAATTTTTGCAATCAATATACAGAATATACGAATTTACACAAAAAGGAAAATAAATATAGCAAAAAAATATGGCTTTATAACAAAAGCAAAATCTCATTAGCGAGGGGGTGGGGGTGGGGGACGGGACTCTTCCTAAGACTCACCAATACACTGGACATCATACCTCAGAGGTCAAGGAACCAACCCGTACCTGACTAGGAATGACAAGAACAGTATAAGAAAAGAGCTCCTCACCCAGAGATGGACAGTCCACCAAAGGTAGGTTTGATATTCCTCCAGGCCCTTATCCAGACCGCCCAAGGCTCCCCTGAATCTTCCCAATCTCACCCAGAATATCGTGCACCACCACCTCAACAGCGAGGACTTTCTTCTGCAGGGTAATCTGGCACCGTGCATTCCACGTGAAGTAACGGACAACTATACTAACTAGAAAAAAAAAAAATGTATCGACAAAATCCCAGCGAGTCGGGAACGCCCTATACATCCGCTCTGCATAACTCATGTGATGGAGAAAGGGGGGGTGCCTAGAGCCCCCCCCGCCCTTTTATACTTCTCTGTGTTAAATGGACACTGGAGCAAAATGTGGTCCATTGACTCCACTTTCCCAACACACTCCGCTCTTGGACAATCCCGATCAGCCACAGGGAGATGCTTGAGGTTCTCTCTCACTTAGAGCCTTCCATGGAAAGCGAGCCAGGCTCCATCCCTAAACGTCAAAGGGGTTCTTTCCAAATTGAACGGAACCCCTCCCTCATTACAGAGCCTGGGCAATCCATTAACCACTTGCTGCCCACCATATAAAAAAATGACGTCGGCAAAGTGCTTGCGATATCCTGACCAGACGTCATGATGTCTTTCAGGATATCAAGCCCCCGGGGGCGTGCATCGCGACGATCGTTGTTGTGGCGTGTCAGTCCGACACACCGCAACTCCGATCTAGGTAAAGAATCTCTGATGGAGACTCTTTACCATGTGATCAGCCGTGTCCAATCACGGCTGATCACGATGTCAATAGGAAGAGCCATTGATTGGCTTTTCCTCACTCGCGTCTGACAGACGTGAGTAGAGGAGAGCCGATCAGCTGCTCCTCTGACAGGGGGGGGTCTGCGCCGATTGATTATCAGCGCACCCCCCTTCGGATTCCCGCCCAGGACCACCAGGGATGGCCACCACACTGGGCCACCAGGTATGCCACCCTAGACCACCAGGGAAATGTCAATCAGTGCCCAGGCAGCTGCCAATCAGTGCCAAAGAAAAATGCCTTCCAGTGCCGCCTTTTAGGGCCGCCTATCAGTGCCACCCATAAGTACCCATCAGTGTCGCCTATGAGTGCCCATCGGTGAAGGAGAAATCTTACTTATTTACAAAATTTTATAACAAAAACATACAAAAACTTTTTTTTTTCTTTCAAAATTTTCGTTTTTTCTTTTATTGGTTTAGCAAAAAATAAAAACCGCAGAGGTGATCAAATACCACCAAAAGAAAGCTCTATTTGTGGGAACAGTGTAGCATGACAGCGCAATTGTCATTTAAAAAGTGACAGCGTTGAAAATTGGCCTGGGCAGGAATGGCGTGAAAGTGCCCGGTATTGAAGTGGTTAAGGCCAGTGACACTGAAAGCAGAGCCCAAAATCCTCTTCTTTGGAAGCTTCCTGGGGGAGGGACTTCATGTCCTCCACTGTCACCTGCCCCTGCCGAAGTATTTTCAGACACGGGGCAACATAAGCCGGGAGCTTCCCATGTCGGACTCTCAGACTTTTCACTGGCCCGCCCTCTTCCCAGCATTGCAGAAAAGGTCTATACCAAGCTGGAAAAATACCCACCCATCTTGGCGTGGTCTCTGCTAACATATTACCAAGATTGTACTTTAAAAAGGGCAAAGAAAAGAAAACTATTGGGTTGACCATTCCTAGGCCACCCTCCCGCCTGGACAGGTAGGTTACATTGCGTTTGATCAGGTTGAGCCAATTTTCCCCATAACAGTTGGAAAAAACAGCTGCAGACCCTTGCATAGAGAAATTCTGGCAAGATACAGACAAAGCTGACATATAAAAATCAAGATCAGGTAAGTTTTGATCTTTTCAACCCTCTCCCTCAAGGAAAGCTTCCATTTCTTCCAGCTTACTACCTTGGCATTGGCATCCACCAACCTGCTTTCCCATTTTCGATGACCATAGTTACCAGGGCCAAATTTGATGCCCAACATTTTAATTCCCTGCTGGCGCTCTGGGAAGTCATCCAGAAGTTTGAAGTTTTCACCCTCCTCACCCATCCAGAAAACGTCACTCTTTTCATGGTTGACCTTAGAGCCAGAAGCCTCCGTGTACTGCTCTATCACAGAGACCACCTCCTGCGCCACCTACGTCCCAGAGATAACAGACACATCATCGGCATAGTCCACAACCTTCAAACGTGGCACACCAGTAATGCCCAAAGGCACCCGAAAAACGATGCCCCCTCTAGCCTTCTTATGAAGGGGTCGATTGCAAATGCATATAGCAGGGAGCTGAGAGGACACCCCTGACGCACACCAGAGCAAACCTCAAAAGGCCTTCTAACTCAACCCTTAATAAGTGGGAAGCTCTGTCTCTATATAATGTTTTCATCCAATCTATAAACCTCCCCTGCAGGCCATACCTACCAAGTAGGGATGAGCTTCATGTTCGAGTCGAACCCATGTTCGACTCGAACATCGTCTGTTCGCCCGTTCGCCGAATTGCGAATGATATGGGCCGTTCGCGCCAAATTCGTGTGGCGCGTCACGGCCCATAATTCACTGCGGCATCGCAGTGCATTGCTGGCTGATGATTGGCCAAGCATGCACTATGACTCGCATGCTTGGCCAATCACAGCGCCGCCTGTACAGAGAGCCGTAATTGGCCAAAGCCAAGGAGGCTTTGGCCAATTATGGCTCAGGGGATTTAGTACACGCCCCACACTATATAAGGCCGCCTGCACGGCGGCCCTGTGTAGTGTGTGTTCCGGCGTTTATTGAGAGAGAGAGACAGACAGTGACATTTGATTTGAGTTAGATAGATTAGGCAGAACAGTCAGTCAGTTAGCTGCACTTACAGTGTATTGTGTATATATATGCATCCCAGGTGTTGCATATATATATATATACACTGTATTCAGTTTAGCTAGATCCGTTCCTGTTATCTTCCTACTGACAGGCAGGCTTGTCTTGTTACAGTATTTACAGCTACCTGAAGAAAATTACTGGTGTTCTTTTGATCCTATTAGTACCACAGTCAGGCAGCTAGACTACTTACAGTTAGTGCAGTGCGTCCTGCTCACAGTGTTCAGCTAGATCCGTTCCTGTTATCTTCTTACTGACAGGCAGGCTTGTCTTGTTACAGTATATACAGCTACCTGAAGAAAATTACTGGTGTTTTTTTGATCCTATTAGTACCACAGTCAGGCAGCTAGGCTATTTACAGTTAGTGCAGTGCGTCCTGCTCACCGTGTTCAGCTAAACCTACAAGTTAGTGGGGTGCGTCCTGCTCACAGTGTTCAGCTAAACCTACAAGTTAGTGGGGTGCGTCCACCTTACAGTGTTCAGCTAAACCTACAAATTAGTGGGGTGCGTCCTGCACACAGTGTTCAGCTAAACCTGCAAGTTAGTGGGGTGCGTCCTGTTCACAGTGTTCAGCTAAACCTACAAGTTAGTGGGGTGCGTCCACCTCACAGTGTTCAGCTAAAGCTACCTGTAGAAGGTTGGTGGTGTTCTCATACTACAGGCAGGCAGTTGATTTTGCTAGCTGCAGTATCAGTATATATATATATATATATATATATATATATCCCAGCTTAGTGCAGCTACAGGCCATTAGTATGTCTGGAAGGCCAAGAAGGAGAGGTAGACAGTCACAAGCCAATAAGAGAGGGCAACAGCACGTGGCCGTGGGACACGCTTGCCCTTTTTTCGGCAGCTGGCCGTGTTGAGCCGCAACATGCGGAAGACTTGGTCGAGTGGATGACCAAGCCATCCTCATCCTCCTCATCCTCTCTCACCCATGCCCAGGGTACTTTGTCTGGAAAAGCAGCGGCCTCTTCCCTCGGCTCAATGTCATCAGTGACTCCTTCCCTAGCCCCACCATGTCCTCCTGAGGAGTCCCTCGAACTGTTTGACCACAGTGTTGGGTACATGCTCCAGGAGGATGCCCAGCGTTTGGAAGGCTCTGATGATGATACTGAGCTCGATGAAGGCAGTAACATGAGCACGGACAGAGGGGGTGCCCAAGAAGGACAGCAATCTGGCAGTCATGCTCCCGCTGCTGCAGCATACTGCCAGGTTTGCTCCAGTGATGAGGAGGGAGGGGATGATGAGGTCACTGACTCAACGTGGGTGCCTGATAGGAGAGAGGAGGAGTAGGTGGCACATCATAAGGGCAGCACATTGACTGCATCACACCCCAAAGCTCCACATGTGCAGGGCGCTGCAGTCTCTGCGCGTTATTCAAAAAGTTCTTTGGTGTGGGCCTTTTTTGAGACGAGTGCATCAGATCGCACCGCTGCTATTTGCAACATATGTCTCAAGCGTATCTCGCGTGGCCAAAACATCTCCCACTTGGGTACCACATGCTTGACCAGACATATGTTGACCTGCCATGCAGTTCATTGGCAAGCGTATCTAAAAGACCCACACCAAAGAACAAAGAGGACCTCTCCTTGCTCCTCATCAGCTGAGATTTCCAACCCCACTATACCTTCAGTCCTCTCTGAGACCTGCACTGAGAGGAATGAATGTGTAGAATTAGGTGTGTCACAGCCAAGTACTTGTGGGCAATCTGCTTTTGGTACACCGACGTCAGATTGTACCAGGCAAATTTCCCTGCCCCAGCTGCTGCACCGCCGAAAGAAGTTTGCTCCCAGCCATCCACATGCCCAGCGGTTGAATGCTAGCTTGGCAAAATTGCTAGCACTTCAACTGCTGCCTTTTCAGTTGGTAGACTCTGCCCCCTTCCGTGAGTTTGTGGAATGTGCGGTTCCTCAGTGGCAGGTACCCAAACGCCACTTTTTCTCACGGAAGGCGATTCCGGCTCTCTACCGGCATGTGGAAGGCAATGTCCATGCCTCGCTGGACAGGGCGGTCAGCGGTAAGGTGCATATTACCGCTGACTCATGGTCCAGCAGGCATGGACAGGGACGTTACCTAAGTTTCACGGCGCATTGGGTGACTCTGCTGGCAGCTGGGAAGGATGCAGGACAAGGTGCAGTAGTGTTGGAGGTTGTTCCGCCACCACGCCTCCAAAATGCTAATGATTGTGACACACCTCTCTCCTCCACCCCCTCCTCTTCTTCTTCCTCCATGGCCTCTTCCTGTGCTTTGTCCTCGGAACCAGCGGTGCTCCGTAGCCGTTCAAGGGGCTACGCAAGTACGCAGGCCAAAAGATGCCATGCGGTGCTTGAGCTGGTGTGCTTGGGGGACAGGAGCCACACTGGGGCAGAGGTTCTGTCAGCTCTGCAGGGGCAGGTTCAGAGGTGGTTGACACCACGCCAACTTCAGGCAGGAATGGTGGTTTGCGACAATGGCACCAACCTCCTCTCTGCTCTCCGACAGGGACAAATGACCCATGTGCCCTGTTTGGCTCACGTCCTTAACTTGGTGGTGCAGCGGTTCTTGGGCAGGTACCCGGGCTTACAGGATGTCCTGAGGCAGGCCAGGAAAGTCTGTGTGCATTTCCGCCGGTCATATAATGCCAGTGCTCGGCTGACGGACCTCCAAAAGGAGTTTAACCTGCCCAAGAACCGCCTAATCTGTGACATGCCCACCAGGTGGAACTCAACGTTGGCCATGCTGCAGCGGGCCATCAATGAGTACCTGTGCGACTATGGCACCAGGACAGGGTCAGGGGAGCTTGGTTTTTTTTTTCCCCACACCAGTGGGCCATGATCAGGGATGCATGCACTGTCCTGTCACCATTTGAGGAGGCCACGAGGATGGTGAGCAGTGACAGTGCATGCATCAGTGACACTGTCCCCCTTGTCCACCTGTTGGAGCACACGCTGCGTGGAATAATGGACAGGGCACTTGAGGCAGGAAGAGGAGGACTTCCTTAGCTCTCAAGGCCCCCTTTATCTAGACAGTGTTCCTGCGTGCCCGCCGATCACGCAGGAGGAGGAGGAGGAAGATTGTGTCAGTATGGAGGTGGAGCCTGGCACTCAGCATCAGCAGCAGTCTTTAAGGGATCAGTCCCAAGAAACACATGGACTTGTACGTGGCTGGGAGGAGGTGGCTGCGGGCCATGTCGTCCTTAGTGACCCAGAGGACTGGACCGAATGCCTCAGCAAACCTACGCTGCATGGCCTCCCTGATCCTGCAAAGCCTGCGTAAGGATCCTCGTATTCGTGGTATCAAGGAGAAGGACCAATACTGGCTGGCAACCCTCCTTGATCCACGTTACAAGGGTAAGGTTGCGGACCTTATCTTGCCATCGCAGAGGGAGCAGAGGATGAAACATCTTCAGGAGGCCTTGCAGAAAGGTCTGTGCAACGCGTTCCCAGAGACTGGGAGGTTACAAACTCCTGTTTCTGGACAACGTGTTGCTGAGGCTTTGGTCAGTCAAAGAAGGAGCGGTGGAGAAGGTGGCCGTCTGACCGATGCGTTCAGACAATTTTTTGGTCCGCAGCCCCAAGGTATGATCGGTTCCAGCAACCATCGCCAGCGTCTGTTTTACATGGTGCAGGAATACCTAGGGGCAAGATCAGACTTGGACACCTTTCCCACCGAAAATCCTCTGGGTTACTGGGTCTTGAGGATGGATCACTGGCCAGAGCTTGCACAGTATGCAATTGAGCTACTGGCCTGTCCTGCATCCAGCGTTCTTTCGGAAAGCACATTCAGTGCTGCTGGAGGCGTGGTAACCGATCACAGGGAGCGTCTGTCCACCGACTCGGTCGATCGACTGACCTTCATAAAAATGAATCAGTCTTGGATCACCACCAGCTACCAAGCACCTGATGCTGATGTAACCGAATAATTTTTTTTGAAACCTCAGATCCCTTCAAAGACTGCCTATGCTGATGCTGAGTGACTATCCCTGAGTAATTATCCTCTTCCTCCTCAATCATCACGCTGATAGCTTGTAAGAACATTTTTGGTTCTGGGCGTCACCACCAGTGCCTAAGGCACAATTTTTCTGCCCCTGTTTAACAGGGGCGTGTAATTAAAATTTTTGATGCAATACTTTGCAGCAGGGCTCGTTCCTGCATTCCAACTAGAGTGTCTGTGAGGGGTTGCAGTGTTGTGGCACCAGCACCACCACAGGCCCAATTTTTCTGCCCCTGTTCAACAGGGACATGTAATTACAATTCTCGATCTAATATTTTACAGCAGGGCCCATTTCTGCACCCACCAAGAGCGAGTGAGGACTTATGCCGCGTACACACGGTCGGACTTTTCGTCTACAAAAGTCCAACGGACGTTGACGGACTAAAGCTGGCTGGTAATCCGATCGTGTGTGGGCTTCTCCGGACTTTCAACAGATTTTTTTTAGCCTCAAATCCGACGGACTTTAGATTTGAAACATGCTTCAAATCTTTACGTCGTAACTACGACGGACCCCGAAATCCGCTCGTCTGTGTGCTAGTCCGACGGACAAAAACCCACGCTAGGGCAGCTATTGGCTACTGGCTATGAACTTCCTTATTTTAGTCCGGTGTACGTCATCACGTACGAATCCGTCGGACTTTTGTGTGGTCGTGTGTAGGCAAGTCCGTTCGTTAGAAAGTCTGCCGCAAGTCCGCCGGAAGTCTGTCGGACAGGCTGTCGGACTTTTGTAGCTGAAAAGTCCGACCGTGTGTACGCGGCATTAGTGTTGTGGCACCAGCACCACCACCACCACCAAAGGCCCAGTTTTTCTGCCCCTGTTCAACAGGGGCATGTAATTACAATTCTTGATCTAATATTTCACAGCAGGGCCCTGTGAGGGCTTACAGTGTTGTGGCCACAACAACACCTAAGGCCCAAATTTCTGCTGAGTATATAGGGCAGGCCCCTACTTTCAAACATCTAACTTACAAACGACTCCTACTTGCAAACGGAAGGAGACAACAGGAAGTGAGATAAAATCTACCCCTAGGAAGTTAAATTCTCTCCTGTAAGAGTTAATATGGGAAAAACATTTCTCCTTTCCACTGATGCTTTCCAATCCTTGTTCCACAAAAAACCCCAAATTCTCAAAAAACATTTGTCATTGGGACAAAAAGTGAGGTGAAATCTTCTAAAGAGGAGGAAAGACAGCAAAACAAATGTCACAGGGGTGATAACCCTTCCCTATGTTTTCCAAAAAGCTTAAAAAAGATTTTTTGGCTGGAGCTAAACACGTTAAAAATGTACCCGTTCAAAATGACAAACAGATTCTACTTAACAACAAACCTACAGTCCCTGTCTTGTTTGCACCGCCTGTATACTGCTGTTCAGAGTATATAGAGCCTGGTGGCCCCACACCTTTCCTTATTTTAATTTGGGTGCGGGGTTCCCCTTAATATCCATACAAGACCCAAAGGGCCTGGTAATGGACTGGGGGGTACCCATGCCGTTTGTCTCACTGATTTTCATCCATATTGCCAGGACCCGACATTACATTAAACCCGCAAGCAGTTTTAAATGAGATTTTTTCCTTTAAAAATGACATTTGGTGCAGGGACTGTTCTAAACATGGGAAACACGCGTCACTTTACAGGCATACTATAGACACCCCCCAGGTACGATATTTAAAGGAATATTTCATTTTTTTTTTTTTTTTTTTTTTTACCTTAAGCATCATTAAAATCACTGCTCCCGAAAAAACGGCCGTTTTTAAAAGTTTTTTTTGCATTGATACATGTCCCCTGGGGTAGGACCCGGGTCCCCAAACCCTTTTTAGGACAATACCATGCAAATTAGCCTTTAAAATGAGCACTTTTGATTTCGAACGTTCGAGTCCCATAGACGTCAATGGGGTTCTAACGTTCGTGCGAACTTTCGGTCCGTTCGCAGGTTCTGGTGCGAACCGAACCGGGGGGTGTTCGGCTCATCCCTACTACCAAGTAGCAACCACAGATTCTCATGATTGACTTGATCAAAAGCCTTCGCCTGATCCAATGCCAGCAAGTAATTTCTCCATCCAGCAGCCCTGCATCGCTCCAAAGCCTCCCGGACAGCCAAAACTGCTGAAAAGGTACTTCTACCTTGGACCGAGCAGTGTTTATGATTGGACAACAAATCGTCTGACACTGACGACAAGTGCCAAAAAAGAATCTTTGCCAAGATCTTTCTGTCAACATTGAGAAGACTGAGGAGTAAGGACCCTTCTTCCCACTGACCACCAATGTAAGGGACATTCTTCCTACTGACCACCAATGTAAGGAACATTCTTCTCACTGATCACCAATGTAAGGAACATTCTTCCCACTGATCCCCAATGTAAGGAACATTCTTCCTTCCCACTGATCACCAATGTAAGGAACATTCTTCTCACTGATCACCAATGTAAGGAACATTCTTCTCACTGATCCCCAATGTAAGGAACATTCTTCTCACTGATCACCAATGTAAGGAACATTCTTCTCACTGATCACCAATGTAAGGAACATTCTTCTCATTGATCACCAATGTAAGGAACATTCTTCTCACTGATCACCAATGTAAGGAACATTCTTCTCACTGATCACCAATGTAAGGAACATTCTTCTCACTGATCACCAATGTAAGGAACATTCTTCTCACTGATCACCAATGTAAGGAACATTCTTCTCATTGATCACCAATGTAAGGAACATTCTTCTCACTGATCACCAATGTAAGGAACATTCTTCTCACTGATCACCAATGTAAGGAACACTCTTCTCACTGATCACCAATGTAAGGAACATTCTTCTCACTGATCACCAATGTAAGGAACATTCTTCTCACTGATCACCAATGTAAGGAACATTCTTCTCACTGATCACCAATGTAAGGAACATTCTTCTCACTGACCACCAATGTAAGGAACATTCTTCTCACTGATCACCAATGTAAGGAACATTCTTCTCACTGATCACCAATGTAAGGAACATTCTTCTCACTGATCACCAATGTAAGGAACATTCTTCTCACTGACCACCAATGTAAGGAACATTCTTCTCACTGATCACCAATGTAAGGAACATTCTTCTCACTGATCACCAATGTAAGGAACATTCTTTCCACTGACCACCAATGTAAGGAACATTCTTCTCACTGATCACCAATGTAAGGAACATTCTTCCTACTGACCTCCAATGTAAGGAACATTCTTCTCACTGATCACCAATGTAAGGGACATTCTTCTCACTGATCACCAATGTAAGGAACATTCTTCTCACTGATCACCAATGTAAGGAACATTCTTCTCACTGATCACCAATGTAAGGAACATTCTTCTCACTGATCACCAATGTAAGGAACATTCTTCTCACTGATCACCAATGTAAGGAACATTCTTCTCACTGATCACCAATGTAAGGAACATTCTTCTCACTGATCACCAATGTAAGGAACATTCTTCTCACTGATCACTAATGTAAGGAACATTCTTCTCACTGATCACCAATGTAAGGAACATTCTTCTCACTGATCACCAATGTAAGGAACATTCTTCTCACTGATCACCAATGTAAGGAACATTCTTCTCACTGATCACCAATGTAAGGAACATTCTCCCCACTGATCACCAATGTAAGGAGCATTCTTCCCACTGATCACCAATGTAAGGATCATTCTTCCCACTGATCACCAATGTAAGGAACATTCTTCTCACCGATCACCAATGTAAGGGACATTCTTCTCACCGATCACCAATGTAAGGAACATTCTTCTCACTGATCACCAATGTAAGGAACATTCTTCTCACTGATCACCAATGTAAGGAACCTTCTTCCCACTGATCACCAATGTAATGAACATTCTTCTCACTGATCACCAATGTAAGGAACATTCTTCTCACCGATCACCAATGTAAGGGACATTCTTCTCACTGATCACCAATGTAAGGAACATTCTTCCCACTGATCACCAATGTAAGGAACATTCTTCTCACTGATCACCAATGTAAGGAACCTTCTTCCCACTGATCACCAATGTAATGAACATTCTTCTCACTGATCACCAATGTAAGGAACATTCTTCTCACCGATCACCAATGTAAGGGACATTCTTCTCACCGATCACCAATGTAAGGGATATTCTTCTCACTGATCACCAATGTAATGAACATTCTTCCCACCGATCACCAATGTAAGGAACATTCTTCTCACTGATCACCAATGTAAGGAACATTCTTCTCACTGATCACCAATGTAAGGAACATTCTTCTCACTGATCACCAATGTAAGGAACATTCTTCTCAACGATCACCAATGTAAGGAGCATTTTTCCCACTGACCACCAATAATGGGTTTGATAAGGGGTTCCTTTGGCGTAAATGGATTTAGAAAAGCTGGCCTAACAAATTCCTCAACTCTCAGTCCACCATGGAGAAGGTGACTGCAATTTGCTTCTAATGTTTTGACATTAAAGATCTACTGGATCTCTTCACAAGTTCGAAATGTTTGCAGCTTCTTCAATACTATTGTCAGTTTAGGAGAGGGATGACCACATTACAGCCTAATATACCAGATAAAGGTAATTTTATCAGTTTTTTGTAAACCAGAAAGAGGATCACACAGATTATCACTCCATAACATGGCTCCGGGTCCAGGCTGGAGAGGACAAAGAGGAGCCATTCCAGGTGGGAAAATAAGCCAAGGAAAATGTATTCTTTAGGTAATATGTACCAAAAAAAAGGTAACAACAAACAAATAGAAAACAATCCTATTTTTTTAGTACAATAGAGTCCATAAAAAAAAAAAGATATGCATTGGCCAATAAGATATAACCTCTCCTGGCTCATACAGAACACTGAACAACATTGTCGACCCTTGTCACCATAATATTAATAAATCTGTGTCAGTGAACAAAGAGATGTGGCCTCTAATGAGCCTCAATGCCTTTCGTTGATTACAAAACTTCTTCAGGGGTAGGAAGGAGATGAATATTCATAATATCAAAGTGAGATGTCCAGGTATAGGGATCCAAAGTATGCAGGCCGCTGCTAACACCCCAAAATGAAGACAGAATATGTCTCTGAAAATGAAGAAAGGCCAAGCAAAGACTGAAGAAGATGCAGAGGACGGATGTCTTCAGATGATAAAAGCGCACCCATAAATATATCTGCCAGTGAATAAACCGAAATGCCCCCGCAGCCTTTGCCACATCAGCCATTTTCTGGGCCATGTGAATGCTACAGTAGAAGTTATTTACTATGCGTTTAAGGGATTACTGCATTACGGGTGCTCGTTGGTCTCATCTTTCAAAATCTACAGGGGCAGATATATTTATGGGTGCGCTTATTTTTAAATGTATTGTTATTTTTTTTATTATTATACAGGATTTATATAGTACCAACAGTTTGAGCTTTACATTACAAAGGGAGACAGTACAATTCAATACAAGAGGGTTGGGAGGGCCCTGCTCCTGAGAGCTTACGATCTAATAGGAAGGACAAGTGAAACAAAAGATCATTAGGTGAGGGATAAGCTGATGGGAAAATTAAAAGATTCAGTTGTTAGGTTGAGGTGGGATAGACATCCCTGGAGAGATGAGCTTTCAGGGATCGCCTAAAAGTGGATAGAGTAAGATACCTGGACAGATTGTGGTAGAGTTCCAGAGGATGGGAGAAGTCCTGGAGACAAACTTAGTAGGAGCAGAGTGAATGGTTTGGGTGATATATTGAGACAAGATTGTTAGTGTTTTGAATTGTATTTGTTGGGTGAGCGGAAGTCATTGAGGCATTGGCAGAGAGGGCTGGAGGACACTGAGAGGAGACCAGATAAAGGGATTGGCAGAGAGAGGTGGAGGACACTAAGCAGAGACCAGTGGGAGGAACTGGTGGAGGACACTGAGCGGAGACCAATGGGAGGGATTGGCAGAGAGGGGTGGAGACAGTGAGCAAAGGCCAGTGGGAGGGATTAGCGGAGGAGGGTGGACACTGAGCGGGGGCCAGTGGAGGGATTGGCAGAGAGGGGTGGAGGACAGCGAGCAGAGGCCAGTGGGAGGGATTGGCAGAGAGGGGTGGAGAACACTGAACGAAGACCAGTGGAGGGATTGGCAAGAGGGGTGGAGGACACTGAGCGGGGGCCAGTGGAGGGATTGGCAAGAGGGGTGGAGAACACTGAACGAAGACCAGTGGGAGGGATTGGCGGAGGAGGGTGGACATGAGCGGGGGCCAGTGGAGGGATTGGCAGAGAGAGGTGGAAGACACTGAGCAGAGGCCAGTGGGAGGGATTGGCAGAGAGGGGTGGAGGACACTGAGCAGGGACGGGTGGAGGGATTGGCAGAGAAAGGTGGATGACAGTGAGCAGAGGGATTGGCAGAGAGGGGTGGAGGACAGTGAGCAGAGGGATTGGCAGAGAGGGGTGGAGGACAGTGAGCAGAGGGATTGGCAGAGAGGGGTGGAGGACAGTGAGCAGAGGCCAGTGGGGGGGATTTGCAGAGAGGGGTGGAGGACAGCGAGCAGATAGATTTAGCAGAGAGGGGTGGAGGGCAGTGAGCAGGGGCCAGTGAGGGGGATTTGCAGAGAGGGGTGGAGGACACTGAGCGGAGACCAGTGGGAAGGATTGGCAGAGAGGGGTGGAGACAGTGAGCAGAGGCCAGTGGGAGGGATTGGCAGAGAGGGGTGGAAGACACTGAGCAGAGGCCAGTGGGAGGTATTGGCAGAGAGGAGCGGAGGACACTGTGCGGAGACAAGTGGGAGGGATTGGCAGAGAGGGGTGGAGGACAGTGAGCAGAGGCCAGTGGGAGGATTTGCAGAGAGGGGTGGAGGACAGTGAGCAGAGGGATTGGTGGAGGGCAGTCGGCGGGAATGGGAGAGGGGTGTTGGGCATTGAATGGAGGGATTGGCAGAGAAGGGTGGAGGACACTCAGCAGAGGCCAGTGGACGGAATGTAAGAGAGGGGTGGAGGACACTGAATGGAGACCGGTGGAGGGATTGATAGAGAGGGGTGGAGGATACTGACTGGAAACCAGTGGTGGGATTGGCTTAGAGGGGTGGAGGACACTGAATGGAGGCCAGTGGAGGGATGGGCAAAGGGGTGGAGGATACTGAGCGGAGACCAGTTGAAGGATTGGCAGAGAGGGGTGGAGGACACTGAAAGGTTGGTGAGGTGGGTAAGTTGGCCAGCAGCATTAATGATAGACTGAAGGGAGAACAGTCTCTATAGAGGTCGGCCTATGAGAAGAGGAGTTGCAACAGTCAAGGTGAGAGATGACAAGGGAGTGAATGAGTTGCTTGGTGGTTTCATCGGTAAAAAAAAAAAGGCCTACTTTGGAGATGATACAGGGGTGAAGTCTACAAGATTTGGACAGCGAGTGGATTTGGGGTTAAAATGACAGGTCAGAGTCCAGGCGCACCCTGACACGAGGGGAGGGACCAATGGTTGTATTATTGATCTTGATGGAGAAATCGGCTGGAGGGCACGGGCGGGGGGAATATTATGAGCTCAGTTTTAGAAAGATTGAGTTTGTGGAAGTGGTGTGACCTCCATACTGATATACAATTTAATAAGTAATGCAAGAGGAGACTGAAGTGTGGAGTAGAGAGATAGATTTGGGTTTCATCAACATAGAAAAGGACTTGGAAGCCATCGGAGGTTATAAACTGACCAAGGAAGGACATGTAATAGTGCACAGAGCCTTTATCTCAACCTTATAGCGGGGGTCCACCTATCTATCGTTTTTTTTTTTTTTTGAGTTCATTCGCAAACTTTTCTTCTCAGCATTACATACTCACATATTTTGTGTAATATGTCCGCCTGTGTCAGATTTCGTCGGAAAGAATAACTTATATTATTCACTGCAGGCGGTTTCCATCTTCATTGTGGGCATTTGAAGCCCACAAGCATTTATTTCCTGGATGTGGTGAATGCTGTGCTCCCAGCATTCACTGCTCGTTCCCGCACATGCTCAGTGGCATCCTGGGAAGCCTGAGACTAGCTCCCAGGAGTCTGGGAGAGGCTAGAAACACGCCTACTCCCACGGGAGGAGAACCAGGAAGTGCAAAGAAGAATAGAAAAATAAAAGGTAATTACGGCGATTGACATTTTTTTAAACGGCATGTCAGCATCTAGGCAAGGAAGAGAATACATACAGATATTGTTCAAAATTTGGGTGGAACCCCGCTTTAATGAACACCTTTGGGGGTGAACTGGACCACTGATTGTGAGCCAGGTCTTCTTATCCAACACCAGTTCCTGACCTGACAAATTAGCACAAATTCCCACAGACACCCTCCAAAATCATGGAGAAAGTCTTTTTGATCCCACCCAAGTGTTCTCCACTGAATGGAACAATCCACTTTAATATGGAAGGGGCAATTCAGCCATGATAAAAAATGTTCAGTAATCATACTCAGGTCTGCATTTTTCAAATCTTACCACAAGATGGCAGTGTCGCTCTGCCAGAGAAGAAGGGTGTCGGGACTTCAATAGAATCCTAGTTGTTGGATGGATGTAGAATTAGCATTGTGTTTGGTCTGGAGGACTCGTGTAATTATTGGTCTGTGTCTGCATAATTAGAAGTGTTTTGTATTCCTTCAGCTGAAATGGAAAGTGTTAATGGGATCTAAGCCAACTGAAAGAAGCCACATTAGCTCCAAGTTTGGGGAAATTGTATAATCTGCATTCATAGTGGTGCTAAAATAACCTGCCAGTCACACACTATTATTATACATTTATATAGCTCTGACATATACCGCAGCGCTGTACAGAGATCACTGAGCCGAACATAGTCTCTGTACCAGAGGAGCTTACACTCCAATAACACCCCCCCACCCCACAGTCACACACTATTATTATTATACATTTATATAGCTCTGACATATACCGCAGCGCTGTACAGAGATCACTGAGCCGAACACAGTCTCTGTACCAGAGGAGCTTACACTCCAGTAACACCCCCCCCACCCCACAGTCACACACTATTATTATTATACATTTATATAGCTCTGACATATACCGCAGTGCTGTACAAAGAATACTGAGCCAGTCACATCAGTCTCTCCACCAGAGGAGCTTACACTCTAATTTCCCCCCAAACATGGCATGTCCCCTTCCTCAGGAAGACACATGTACAGCCCGTCTGAAGTTGGCCAATGAACATCTAAATGATTCAGAGAAGGATTGGGAGAAAGTTCTGTGGTCAGATGAGACCAAAATTCAGCTCTTTGCCATTAACTCGACTTGCCGTGTTTGGAGGAAGAAAAATGCCGACTATGTCCCCAAGAACACCATCCCTACAGTCGGGCTCGGAGGTGGAAACGTGATGCTTTGGGGCTGTTTCTCTGCTAAAGGTACAGACAAACTTTTTTTTTTTTTTGTAATTCCTTTATTAGTCTAAAGAGTCATAGAAAAACATATACAATGGAAATATGAAACTTGGTACATTGACAATAGAGACTTCAATATATGGATGGCTGACACAACAAAAGAAAGGCAAAGGACAATTGTCCCAGAGGTAGTATTCAAGATGCTAATCCAATACCACGACTGTAGCAAATACAATATGTACAATAAATACAATATTGCTCTCTCATAGTTTAGGAGAGCAAACATCAAAAACATTGTCAATGAACAAGAAATGGCACATATGGTAAAGTCATGCGTGTCGGTAAGTGGAGGACCATGAGTGGTCCAAAAGGTTCCACTCAACTAGTATCTTATAATTGGGAAGAACAGGGAGAGAAGAGAAAGAGAGCAGAGCAAAGGGGAGCGAACAGAGCCAGAGAGGGGGTGCAAAGGGAAGGAAAACATGGGGGGGCGGAGGGGTCACCCGGTCATCCCTCTCCCTGGGTAAGGCAAGGTATGCGGAAGTTTACTTGGGCGGTGGATAGCTCATTGAGGTAGGCATCAGTATACACAAAATAATTCCACGGCCTCCATGTTTCCGTGCACATCTCTTCCGTGTTACGCAGTGTGGCTGTGACTTCTTCCATGTCTCGTATGTTGTTGACTTTGGCAAACCACCTTCGTAGGGGGGGTCAGCATCTATCCAGCGAAGCCGAATGCAGGCCTTCCTTATACAGACCGACTTTGCCGCATTGAGGGACCAATGGACGGGGCCACGTATTGTAAAATCTTGGAGGAGAACCTTCTTCCCTCAGCCAGAACACTGAAGATGGGTCGTGGATGGGTCTTCCAGCATGACAATGACCCAAAACATACCGCCAAGGCAACAAAGGAGAGGCTCAAGAAGAAGCACGTTAAGATCATGGAGTGGCCTAACCAGTCTCCAGACCTTAATCCTTTAGAAAATTTATGGAGGAGCTGAAACTTCGAGTTGCCAGGTGACAGCCAAGAAACCTTAAAGGATTTAGGAAAGATCTGTAAAGAAGAGTGGACCAAAATCCCTCCTGAGATGTGTGCAAACCTGATCACCAACTACAAGAAACGTCTGACCTCTGTGATCGCCAACAAGGGTTTCTCCACCAACTACTAAGGGGATCAAATACTTATTTTACTCATTTATAACATTTGTATTGGGTGTTTTTTCTGGATTTTTGGTTGATAATCTGTCTCTATCATATAAAATACACCTATGATAAAAATTATAGACCCTTCATTTCTATGTAAGTGGGCAAAACTTACACCATCTGCAGGGGAGACGATCGTTATTTCCCCCTCTGTAGTACCCCTACTTATTCACAATAAAAAAAGAAAATCTGTTGTCAATAAATATACACATTTTTGTGTTTTTATTTGAAAAAAAATTGTAAAAAAACCCATCGCGAATCCAGTGTAAACCACAATGAACATCGCCCATTGATCGTGCCATTGGGGCTCACGTTAATCATTTGGCTGATATCCCTACATAAAGACCCACATGAAATATTACGTGTGGCCCTTGGATAAAATCGGGGGCCGCAGTGATTGAGCTCCCCTTTGCCTAGTAGGTTGTCCGCCATTGCTCTCTCCCTTTATAAGTGCATTATCCTACTCCGTGAAGTACTCACACATTTTCACTAGTCCAGAGGAACTACAATTCCCAGCACCCCCCCCCCCCCAGCCCCAGGGATGGTGGGCCCCCCCTGCCGGTGTGGTTCTCACCACAAGCTCCGGTTGCACATTATTGACACGCGGAATTCTCTCCACAAATAAACTGCTTCTGGCGAAATGAATAATCTCCCCGTTCCTCCTCGCCGCTCGCTGACGCGTTCTGTTTGACTTTTCTGCCTGAGGGGGAAATAAATTGAATTTTCTACAGACTTTAATTATCTTTAAAACAATTTTTAAACAAATGTCTAAGCCAAGGTTGAGGGATTAATTCCGGGGGAAAAAAAACAAAACGAAAAGGTGCGCTCTCCGTTATTTACTCCTGAGTTTAATAATCCACCAAAAACAACAACAATGGTGATCGGGGACACGGAATGGGAAATATCCGAGCTGATTAAACGGATGGCCGAATGTTTGGACACCTGACTGTTGTGGATGAGGATCAGTCGGTTTTGCCCCCACCATCAGTTTGAGGTGAATTCTGCATGTTTAGGGTTCAATGCCGGAATTCCTTGTAACCACAATGCACTGCCCGGCCTTTGAACTTAGGTCTACTGGCTTAGAAGGGCCAATAAAGGGGCTTTTGGATACGCCAGTCCCCTCACTATACAGGCAGCAGCCATATTGGCAATGTGCTTTATGTGTGATAGGGAAGGCATAGGGGTCGCTGCATTGTTAGGGATTAGTGTAGGGATTGTAGATACAGAGCACATTACATGGGAGCAGATCACATTACATGGGAGCAGGGCACATTACATGGGAGCAGATCACATTACATGGGAGCAGGGCACATTACATGGGAGCAGATCACATTACATGGGAGCAGGGCACATTACGTGGAAGCAGGGCACATTACGTGGAAGCAGGGCACGTTACCTGGGATAAGGGCACATTACATGGAAGCAGGGCACATTACGTGGGAGCAGAGAACATTACGTGGGAGCAGGGCACATTACGTGGGATAAGGGCACATTACGTGAGATAAGGGCACATTACGTGGGATAAGGGCACATTACGTGAGATAAGGGCACATTACGTGGGAGCAGGACACATTACGTAGCATAAGGGCACATTACGTGGGATAAGGGCACATTACGTGGGATAAGGGCACATTATGTGGGATAAGGGCACATTACATGGGATAAGGGCACATTACGTGGAAGCAGGGCACATTACATGTGAGCAGAGCACATTACGTGGAAGCAGGTTACAGTACGTGGAAGTAGGGCACATTACATGAGAGCAGGGCATGCGTCACATTACGTGGGAGCAGATACATGGAGCACACAGAAGGGCACATTATAGCAGAGAGGTTCCCTTTATTTGCAGAGCTTGACAGGGAAGCGGCTTTAATAGTGTTGGCTGTGACGTGCTGTTCCCTGCCGGACCCTCCTCCTCTCCTCCCATCCATTCCAATGTCACATACAATCACCTGGGTTGGACAGGAGAGGAGGAGGGGCTGGTGGGGAACAGCGTGCCACAGCCAACACTATCAGAGCCGCTTCCCTGCATTGCTCAGCATGTGTCAGTAGAGAGGATGCAATCTACCCATCAGCTGCCTGCGACTGACAGCTGGATCACGGCAGAACCCCTGGGGAACCGGATTCAGGTGCACTGCACCACAGTGATAACAGGCCGCTATCTACATGCACCACAGTGATGACAGGCCGCTGTCCACATGCACCACAGTGATGAAAGATGGCTGTCCACATGCACCACAGTGATAAAAGATGGCTGTCCACATGCACCACAGTGATAACAGGCCGCTATCCACATGCACCACAGTGATGAAAGATGGCTGTCCACGTGCACCACAGTGATAAAAGGCCGCTGTCCACGTGCACCACAGTGATAACAGGCTGCTGTCCACATGCACCACAGTGATGAAAGATGGCTGTCCACGTGCACCACAGTGATAACAGGCTGCTGTCCACATGCACCACAGTGATGACAGGCCGCTATCCACATGCACCACAGTGATGAAAGATGGCTGTCCACATGCACCACAGTGATAACAGGCCGCTATCCACATGCACCACAGTGATGAAAGATGGCTGTCCACATGCACCACAGTGATAACAGGCAGCTGTCCACGTGCACCACAGTGATAATAGGCAGCTGTCCACGTGCACCACAGTGATAACATGCCGCTGTCCACATGCACCACAGTGATGACAGGCCACTATCCACATGCACCACAGTGATGAAAGATGGCTGTCCACATGCACCACAGTGATAACATGCCACTGTCCACATGCACCACAGTGATGACAGGCCGCTATCCACATGCACCACAGTGATAACATGCCACTGTCCACATGCACCACAGTGATAACAGGCCACAATCCACATGCACCACAGTGATAACAGGCCGCTATCCACATGCACCACAGTGATAACAGGAAGCTGTCCACGTGCACCACAGTGATGACAGGCCGCTGTCCACATGCACCACAGTGATAACAGGAAGCTGTCCACGTGCACCACAGTGATGACAGGCCGCTATCCACATGCACCACAGTGATAACAGGCCGCTGTCCACATGCACCACAGTGATAACAGGAAGCTGTCCACGTGCACCACAGTGATAACAGGCCGCTATCCACATGCACCACAGTGATAACAGGCCGCTGTCCACATGCACCACAGTGATAACAGGAAGCTGTCCACGTGCAACACAGTGATGACAGGCCGCTGTCCACATGCACCACAGTGATAACAGGAAGCTGTCCACGTGCACCACAGTGATGACAGGCCGCTGTCCACATGCACCACAGTGATAACAGGCAGCTGTCCACGTGCACCACAGTGATAACAGGCCGCTGTCCACATGCACCACAGTGATAACAGGCAGCTGTCCACGTGCACCACAGTGATAACAGGCCGCTGTCCATGTGCACCACAGTGATAACAGGCCGCTGTCCACATGCACCACAGTGATAACAGGCAGCTGTCCATGTGCACCACAGTGATGACAGGCCACTATCCACATGCACCACAGTGATGAAAGATGGCTGTCCACGTGCACCACAGTGATAACAGGCAGCTGTCCATGTGCACCACAGTGATAACAGGCCGCTGTCCACATGCACCACAGTGATAACAGGCCATTATCCACATGCACCACAGTGATAACAGGCCGCTGTCCACATGCACCACAGTGATGACAGGCCACTATCCACATGCACCACAGTGATGAAAGATGGCTGTCCATGTGCACCACAGTGATAACAGGCAGCTGTCCACGTGCACCACAGTGATAATAGGCAGCTGTCCATGTGCACCACAGGGATAACAGGCCGCTGTCCACATGCACCACAGTGATAACAGGCCACTATCCACATGCACCACAGTGATAACATGCTGCTGTCCACATGCACCACAGTGATGACAGGCCACTATCCACATGCACCACAGTGATAACATGCCACTGTCCACATGCACCACAGTGATGACAGGCCGCTATCCACATGCACCACAGTGATAACATGCTGCTGTCCACATGCACCACAGTGATAACATGCCGCTGTCCACATGCACCACAGTGATAACAGGCCGCTGTCCACATGCACCACAGTGATAACAGGCCACTATCCACATGCACCGCAGTGATAACAGGAAGCTGTCCACGTGCACCACAGTGATGACAGGCCGCTGTCCACATGCACCACAGTGATAACAGGAAGCTGTCCACGTGCACCACAGTGATGACAGGCCGCTGTCCACATGCACCACAGTGATAACAGGCAGCTGTCCACGTGCACCACAGTGATAACAGGCCGCTGTCCACATGCACCACAGTGATGAAAGTTAGCTGTCCACATGCACCACAGTGATAACAGGCAGCTGTCCATGTGCACCACAGTGATAACAGGCCGCTGTCCACATGCACCACAGTGATAACAGGCCGCTGTCCACATGCACCGCAGTGATAACAGGAAGCTGTCCACGTGCACCACAGTGATGACAGGCCGCTGTCCACATGCACCACAGTGATGACAGGCCACTATCCACATGCACCACAGTGATAACATGCCACTGTCCACATGCACCACAGTGATGACAGGCTGCTATCCACATGCACCACAGTGATAACATGCTGCTGTCCACATGCACCACAGTGATAAAAGGCCACTGTCCACATGCACCACAGTGATAACATGCCGCTGTCCACATGCACCACAGTGATAACAGGCCGCTGTCCACATGCACCACAGTGATAACAGGCCGCTATCCACATGCACTACAGTGATAACAGGCCGCTATCCACATGCACTACAGTGATAACAGGCCACTATCCACATGCACCGCAGAGATAACAGGAAGCTGTCCACGTGCACCACAGTGATGACAGGCCGCTGTCCACATGCACCACAGTGATGACAGGCAGCTGTCCACGTGCACCACAGTGATAACAGGCCGCTGTCCACATGCACCACAGTGATGAAAGTTAGCTGTCCACATGCACCACAGTGATAACAGGCAGCTGTCCATGTGCACCACAGTGATAACAGGCCGCTGTCCACATGCACCACAGTGATAACAGGCCACTGTCCACATGCACCGCAGTGATAACAGGAAGCTGTCCACGTGCACCACAGTGATGACAGGCCGCTGTCCACATGCACCACAGTGATGACAGGCCACTATCCACATGCACCACAGTGATGAAAGATGGCTGTCCACATGCACCACAGTGATAACAGGAAGCTGTCCACATGCACCACAGTGATAACATGCCACTGTCCACATGCACCACAGTGATGACAGGCTGCTGTCCACATGCACCACAGTGATAACAGGAAGCTGTCCACGTGCACCACAGTAATGACAGGCCGCTGTCCACATGCACCACAGTGATAACAGGAAGCTGTCCACGTGCACCACAGTGATGACAGGCCACTGTCCATATGCACCACAGTGATGACAGGCCACTATCCACATGCACCACAGTGATAACATGCCACTGTCCACATGCACCACAGTGATGACAGGCTGCTATCCACATGCACCACAGTGATAACATGCTGCTGTCCACATGCACCACAGTGATAAAAGGCCGCTGTCCACATGCACCACAGTGATAACATGCCGCTGTCCACATGCACCACAGTGATAACAGGCCGCTGTCCACATGCACCACAGTGATAACATGCCGCTGTCCACATGCACCACAGTGATAACATGCCGCTGTCCACATGCACCACAGTGATAACAGGCCGCTGTCCACGTGCACCACAGTGATGACAGGCCGCTGTCCATATGCACCACAGTGATGACAGGCCACTATCCACATGCACCACAGTGATGAAAGATGGCTGTCCACATGCACCACAGTGATAACATGCCACTGTCCACATGCACCACAGTGATGACAGGCTGCTATCCACATGCACCACAGTGATAACATGCTGCTGTCCACATGCACCACAGTGATAAAAGGCCGCTGTCCACATGCACCACAGTGATAACATGCCGCTGTCCACATGCACCACAGTGATAACAGGCCACTGTCTACATGCACCGCAGTGATAACAGGAAGCTGTCCACGTGCACCACAGTGATGACAGGCCGCTGTCCACGTGCACCACAGTGATGACAGGACGCTGTCCACATGCACCACAGTGATAACAGGAAGCTGTCCACGTGCACCACAGTGATAACAGGCCGCTGTCCACGTGCACCACAGTGATAACAGGCCGCTGTCCCCGTGCACCACAGTGATAACAGGCAGCTGTCCACATGCACCACAGAGCGTCGGCCATTCATACAGCCGGAGCCCGCAAACCCTGAAGGAAGACTGGGTGAAGATGGTAGTGTGGCAGAGTGCCCCTTTATCCACAGTAGGAAGTGCCTGGAGTTGTGTTACAGCAACCCATTCCAGCTGTGCCAGTCTATGATATCCAGAAAGAAGGTACCCAAGACAAGCCAAGATGGGTACACCGCAGGCTCCTTAAGCCCATTAGAAACTACGGAGAGATTCCCAAGACATCATCTAGAGGACCAGAAGAACCGGCTCCAGAGACACCAGTGGAACCACCATCAGAGAATAAATGGTGGTTACTCCCTCTTCCCTCACTACTATCTCCAAGATCTGCAGAAGAATGTGCAGGTTCAAACAGTTCCATGCAGCCCAATGATTGCCCCGCTCAGGTTCTTACTCCCAATGTGGAGGCCGCTGGCCCACTGTCTACTGAAACGCCGGAAAGTGAGCATGTGCCTTTGACTGGTCCTGACGAAGAACCTGAACCTCAGCCCTTGAGGTGCCCCCAGAGTCTTAATGAAATGCCCGAAAGCGAGGATGTGCCATCACCTGTTGACAGAGGGGAGCCCAGAACTCAGCTCTTGAGATGCTCCCAGAGGCTTAACTATTGGAAACCACCTAAGCGCTTTGCGCAAGAGGACTTTGTATGGTCTGTAAACTTCCCTGGAATCGCGAGTTGAAGCGGGGTGGAGTGTGGCGGAAGGCCCCTTTATCCACAGTCAGGTGCAAGTCCCTTTGATTCAAACTCCCACCATCATCTGGGTTCCCGGCATCCCCTGAGCTCCTCAACACTTCCAGGGGATATAAATTCCATCTCCTCCCTGCTTCCTGTACTCAAAGAGACCCTGCCTGATGGGACAGCAGTGATTGGGCAAGTGAACTGTCACCAGGTGCTGGGTTCTCCCCCCCGTTAAGTCTGGTGTGCGGGCCACCAGCAGTGAGCGCAAGAGCACACAACATCTAGCTAAGCCCCAGTCATTGGAGAGGACTTTGCTATGGTCCATTGTGGAGAGGATGTCCATGCAGTGGGGTGGCCCTATCTACATCCACCAGAACCTCCTGACCGAAGACAACAACAGCAGTGCCAGTGCAAAGCCTGTGCCAGCCGTCGATGCACCCAGCCATGAGCTTTCCAAAACTTTCCTTCATAAGGTGGACATGTGAGACATTATCTTCTTTTCTCTGTCAGAAGCTGAACTCAACTCAGGAACTCTACTGCCATCTGGTGGCTCTTTGTAGAATTGTTCTCATTTCTTTTGTTCCTGTTTCCCCTATGCCATGTCACGTTGACCTTCATCGTTTAGTAAAGTAGAAATTGCATATCACCAGTGGTCTGATCTCATTTGGCTGATACCAATACACTACAAAAGTGCAGGGGGAGCCATGACAGCGCTGTGCTGGAGGGTTCCATGTGCAGGTAGGTCTGTCATAATGTGCTAGTATGCTGTGCATGTCAGTACATTGTGACTTAACCGCTTGAGGACCAGCCGCCGCAATGTCGCTGTTCCAATAAGAATCACAGATCGCCGCCATAACTAGATTAAAAAAAATAATAATAATAAAAATGCCATAAAACTATCCCCTATTTTGTAGACGCTATAACTTTTGCGCAAACCAATCAATATTCACTTATTGCATTTTTTTTTTTTTTTTTACCAAAAATATGTAGAAGAAAACATATTGGCCTAAACTGAGGAAATTATATTTGTTTTTTGTTTTTTAATCTTGGGATATTTATTATAGCAAAAAGTAAAAAAAAAAATATTTTTTTTTTCAAAATTGTCGCACTTCTTTTGTTTATAGCGCAAAAATAAAAACAACAGAGGTGATCAAATACCATCAAATTTGTGGAGAAAAAAAGGACGTAAATTTTGTTTGGGTACAGCGTCCGTGCAATTGTCAGTTAAAGCGACGCAGTGCCGAATCGCAAAAAATGGCCTGGTCATTAAGGGGGTAAATCTCCCGGGGCTTAAGTGATTAATCCTGCAGAGGGCAAGATTTTTTCTTTTTTTTTTTTGTGGCAGTTTACTTCCGCTTTAAAACATGTAAATTATGCCTTAAAAAAATATATGGATGGAGGGTAAGAAATGGGAATGCGAGACATGCCCTGGCTACTGCATAACCTAGAGCAGGGGTCTCCAAACCTTCTAAACAAGGGGCCAGTTTACCGTCCTTCAGACTTTTGGGGGCCAGACTAGTCTGGCCATTGGGAGTAGAAAAGGTCCTGATGTTAGTGGGGAAAAAACAATGCCCCATCTTTGGTGCCATTGGGAGGAATTGTGCCCCATTGTTGGTGTCAGTGGGAGGAATAGTGCCCCATCATTGGTGTCACTGGGTGGAATTTGGCCCCATTATTGGTGTCAGTGGGAGGAATAGTGCCCCATCCTTGGTGTCACTGGGTGGAATTTGGCCCCATTATTGGTGTCAGTGGGAGGAATAGTGCCCTATTATTGGTGTCATTGGGAGGAATAGTGCCCTATTATTGGTGTCATTGGGAGGAATTGTGCCCCATCTTTGGTGTCATTGGGAGGAATTGTGCCCCATCCTTGGTGTCAGTGGGTGGAATTTGGCCCCATTATTGGTGTCAGTGGGAGGAATAGTGCCCTATTATTGGTGTCATTGGGAGGAATTGTGCCCCATCTTTGGTGTCATTGGGAGGAATTGTGCCCCATCCTTGGTGTCACTGGGTGGAATTTGGCCCCATTATTGGTGTCAGTGGGAGGAATAGTGCCCTATTATTGGTGTCATTGGGAGGAATTGTGCCCCATCGTTGGTGTCAGTGGGAGGAATAGTGCCCCATCCTTGGTGTCACTGGGTGGAATTTGGCCCCATTATTGGTGTCAGTGGGAGGAATTGTGCCCCTTTATTGGTGTCAGTGGAACATATGGAATGTTCCATATTCTGTATCAGTAGATGAAGTAGTGCCCCAAGGGCCAGATAAAAGCAAGCAAGGGGGCCATATTTTGGAGACCACTGACCTAGAAGACGAGAGTTGTCCTCACTGATTTACCCCCATGTATGATTCAGGGGTGTGTGGAAGGAGTAAGAGAAGGAAAGAGTGTGTGGCCATGGATTAAACACTTCATTTCTGTCCGTAGGATTTCCCCCCTACATTTACTGCTGCCCCCCCCCCCATGTTGTGGAAGGCCGGGCAGCCTATGACTGTAGGTTTTCCCCCTGTGGATAAACCTCCAGTTCCCTGACTATAATAAAATGAGTGCCGAGGAGGAGGAAGACTCTGCTGGTGAGGTGGAGAATTGCACATATGCCTGGCCTGTGTTGTGTGCTGCATGAACAACACATCATTAATAACAAATACATTTAAAAAAAAAAAATATATATATATAAAATCAAATATGTACATAAAAATGAAAAGAACATAAAGAATGAACATGTAGAAAAAAGAAAAGTAAAGCTGGTGGTAATCTCCTACGGTGGGGCCACCTGGACCAGGAAGATTCCACTAGATATGGGTACAAAGAGTGCCGCCGCACAAATTAAAAACATTTCAAATTAAAAAAATTAATAAAAAAACAAACCAAAAATAAAGAGTGGCTGGTAATCTCCCACTCCAGGAACGTTCTATGATATTATATAGAAAGGATTGTAACGCAAAGAGCTTGAGTAAAAAAAAAAATAAAGAAAACAAATGCATTGAAAAATTCAAATGGAAAAAAAAAAATAATGTAACAATTCAGATAAAAAAAAAAAAAAAAGAAAACTATCTGTAAAAAAGAAAAGGAAAACTAACACATAAGAACAAACAAATATAAAAGAAGTGATCGCTGGGAGGGAATCTCTCGTTCTCTGGGGTCACCCAGGTCAGGAAATTTCTATTAGAAAATTAGATTTAAAAGATTATATAGGAGGGTGTGCAGAATAAAGTTCATGGACAACGAAGGGCTCAGACCCCGGGACTTGGGGGGTGGTTATAGTGTAGCTTTTTTTTTTTTTTTTTTTTGCAACTGATGCCCCCCCCCCCCCCCCCAGATTTGGAGTTTGTATTGTCCAATCACTGTGGAATATTTGGAGCTTTTGTCTCTGAAATAATAATATTCTCTAATTTCTACTACAAGATAAGACTTGCCTTGTCTCTCCAGCTTATATTCTGGCCTAACCAAGCTGCTTACATACTGTGCAGATGATGGGAGGGGTTCAGGGATTGTAGGGGGTGGGGTTATGAAGTGTTTTCATGTTTTATTAAATGTTTAAGATATTGCAGTGCGGTGATACCAAAAAATAATCCCACAAACGATATTATCAAACGGTTCTGCCTCCGACCATTTGTTAGGAAGTTGAGATCTTTAGTTTTATTTTTTAAGAGTAAATTTTTGTATAGTTTTTAGATCGGTTGTTGCTACTTTTACCCATCATTTTAGATCTATTATCTTATATCTGGAGAGCGGTGATGTCACGCCTGTATAATATATCTTATATCTTGAGAGCAGTGATGTCACTCCTGTATAATATATCTTATATCTGGAGAGCAGTGATGTCACTCCTGTATAATATATCTTATATAAGGAGAGCGGTGATGTCACTCTGTATAATATATCTTATATCTGGAGAGCGGTGATGTCACTCCTGTATAATATATCTTATATCTGGAGAGCGGTGATGTCACTCCTGTATAATATATCTTATATCTGGAGAGCGGTGATGTCACTCCTGTATAATATATCTTATATCTGAAGAGCGGTGATGTCACTCTGTATAATATATCTTATATCTGGAGAGTGGTGATGTCACTCCTGTATAATATATCTTATATCTGAAGAGCGGTGATGTCACTCTGTATAATATATCTTATATATGGAGAGCGGTGATGTCACTCCTGTATAATATATCTTATATATGGAGAGCGGTGATGTCACTTCTGTATAATATATCTTATATCTGGAGAGCGGTGATGTCACTCCTGTATAATATATCTTATATCCGGGCGGCGGTGATGTCACTCCTGTATATTATAACTTGTTCACATTGATCGGTGGTGTTTTCCCGGGACGGTGATCCCGCGGTGTTGGGTGGTAATTGTCGGACGCGGTCCGTCTGGTCCTGCGATGTGATTGGGCAGAGCTCCCGGTCTCAGTGGAGATGGATAATCGCTCTCCCTGTGTGTCCTGCACACTCCGTTACCTCGAATAACTAAACGTCACAGTTTCGGTGTTTCCTGTCGGCGTTGTTCTGGCGTTCGGCGGATACGACCATCTGCCGGATCTGCGGGGGGGATCTGCGCCGCCCAACGATTTGGAGGGAAATCTGTAAAATTGGCCGTTACTGCAGAATCCCCACCCCCGGCATGTCTGGTCAGTCCCGGTGGAGAGCCGACACCTTCCATAGAACAGCGATGTCTAAAGATTACCGGAAGGATGGGAATTCCTTCTACTTTACAGCCATAACCCCGCCCCCACCACGTGGGGCTCAGAAGCTTCAGAATAAAGAAGAGGATTGGCTGATGGGGCAAAAGGGAATCATTTGCATGGCTCCACCCACTACTTTTAAATGAGGAATTCTCCGCCTTTTTTTGGGGGGGATATGTGATGGAAGAAGTCATGTGACCGCCGTCTGGGCTGATTTGATTGGAGGACTCTTTGATTCATTAGGTTCGCGGGGGGGGGGGGCTCCAAACTATTCAGTGTGAGGGCCACAATATATATATAATACAAATATTTGTGGGCCAAAAAAATAAATCGGTTTTATAAATAAATAAATGAGTCCACCTTACTTTAGGATCCCCATCAGAGCCCCCCCTTACATCAGAGCCCCCCCTTACATCAGAGCCTCCCCTTACATCAGAGCCCCCCTTACATCAGAGCCCCCCTTACATCAGAGCCCCCCTTACATCAGAGTCCCCCCCTTACATCAGAGTCCCCCCCTTACATCAGAGTCCCTCTTTACATCAGAGCCCCCCCTTACATCAGAGCCCCCTCTTACATCAGAGCCCCCCTTACATCAGAGCCCCCCTTACATCAGAGTCCCCCCCTTACATCAGAGTCCCTCTTTACATCAGAGCCCCCCCTTACATCAGAGTCCCCCCTTACATCAGAGCCCCCCTTATATCAGAGTCCCTCTTTACATCAGAGCCCCCCCTTACATCAGAGCCCCCTTATATCAGAGTCCCTCTTTACATCAGAGCCCCCCCTTACATCAGAGTCCCCCCTTACATCAGAGTCCCTCTTTACATCAGAGCCCCCCTTACATCAGAGCCCCCCCTTACATCAGAGTCCCTGTTTACATCAGAGCCCCCCCTTACATCAGAGTCCCTCTTTACATCAGAGTCCCCCCTTACACCAGAGCCCCCCCTTACATCAGAGTCCCTCTTTACATCAGAGCCCCCCTTACATCAGAGCCCCCCCTTACATCAGAGTCCCCCCCTTACATCAGAGTCCCCCCCTTATATCAGAGTCCCCCTTTACATCAGAGTCCCTCTTTACATCAGAGCCACCCTTACATCAGAGCCCCCCCTTACATCAGAGTCCCCCCTTATATCAGAGCCCCCCCCTTACATCAGAGTCCCCCCTTATATCAGAGTCCCCCTTTACATCAAAGCCCCCCCTTATATCAGAGTCCCCCTTTACATCAGAGTCCCCCTTTACATCAGAGTCCCTCTTTACATCGGAGCCCCCCTTACATCAGAGTCCCCCTTTACATCAGAGTCCCCTTTACATCAGAGTCCCCCCTTACATCAGAGTCCCTCTTTACATCAGAGCCCCCCCTTATATCAGAGTCCCCCTTTACATCAAAGCCCCCTTACATCAGAGTACCCCTTACATCAGAGCCCCCCTTACATCAGAGTCCCCCCGTATATCAGAGTCCCCCTTTACATCAGAGTCCCTTTTTACATCAGAGCCCCCCTTACATCAGAGTCCCTCTTTACATCAGAGTCCCCCCCCTTATATCAGAGTCCCCGTTTACATCAGAGTCCCTCGTTACATCGGAGTCCCCCCTTACATCAGAGTCCCCCTTTACATTAAGAGCCTCATTTGAGTCCCGCTACTAGGAAGGGGGACCTAATAAAGTGTATATATATATATATATACTGCATGTATCTGTTCGGTTATATTGCGTTTCTTTTTTTTATTACATTTTTCGGGATTGGTGGTATTTTCAATCACATTTGTTGGCGGATTATGAAGAATAATATTCGGATGACGAGGTGAAGACATTTCATTGGTTGAATTGCTCCTCAATCTTGTAATGATGGTGTGTGGGGGGGGGCAATAAAACACTTTTTATTTTATTATTATTATTATTATTATTATCGGCAGTGCGGGGGAGGGAGGAATAGATGCAATTAAACAGAAGACGATTGGACGGAGTGCCGCCAAATTAGCGCCAGTCTGGATTTTGGGTGATTTGGTGTTTTTCGCGGCGGAGGGCGATGTCAACGCCGTGTTTTTCCTGCAGTCTGTACGGGGCGATCGCTGTATACTGTGCGCACACACACAAAAAAATAAATAAATAGACGCGGCATAAGTGTAACCGGCGCACCCCAACCTGCATCACAATTGGCTGATTAGCGTGTCGGGGGGTCAGAGAACACAGACTGCGTCTTACGGGCGGAACGCGGGGAGGGTGGCGGAGACACAATTTAGATATTTACCTCGATCATGCCGGGAAAGCTAACAACATAATCAGGCGCTAATTAACATCGAACAAAACAATTTCTAACACGTTAGACGCCAGTGAAAGGGCCAACGCCGCTCAGTAATTGGTCTGCGCTGGAATAAGAGGTGTTCAGAGATCCTCCCCTCCCCCCTCTGATCGGGATAGAGGGGGATGGGGGGAGAATCGTCTGATATCCTCTCCGCGTCTTATCATAATATAGAATTCTTTTTTCTTTCTTTTTGTTTGACAGATTTAGGCTGCGTTCACACCCGAGCGTAGCGTCTTTATTCGCTTTTCCGTCGTTTTTTTCTTTTTTTGCGTGACTTGCGCGTTTGTATGCAGCGTTTTTGGGCTTTGGCGTATTTTTTTAATTGGCCAATAAATAAAACTATTATCTGTTGCATCATTTGTTGCTGGGTATTTCAGCTTTTTTTTTAGCTTTATTTCTTCTTTTATTATTATTATTCATTTATTATAATGTTTTTTCGTTAGGGTAAAAGGTTCGAGTTTAGTTTAGGTTAGGGTTAGGATTAGGAGTTGGGGGTTAGGGTTATTTATTATTATTTTATTTATTTATTTATTTTATTTTATGTATTATTATACAAATAATAATAAATGAATAAATAAATGTAAAATAAATACACAAATAAATAAATAAATTAAAAAAAAATAATACTTAGTAACAATAAATAATTAATTAAACTTTATTATTATTCATTTATTATAATGTTTTTTTTTTCGTTAGGGTAAGGGGTTCGAGTTTAGTTTAGGTTGGGGTTAGGGTTAGGAGTTGGGGGTTACGGTTATTTATTATTATTTTATTTATTTATTTATATTTTATTTATTATTATATGAATAATAATAAATGAATAAAAAAATGTAAAATAAATACACAAATAAATAAATAAAAAAAAAATAATACTTAGTAACAATAAATAATTAATTAAACCTTATTATTATTCATTTATTATAATGCTTTTTCATTAGGGTAAGGGGTTCGAGTTTAGTTTAGGTTAGGGTTAGGATTAGGAGTTGGGGGTTACGGTTATTTATTATTATTTTATTTATTTATTTATATTTTATTTATTATTATATGAATAACAATAAATGAATAAATAAATGTAAAATAAATACACAAATAAATAAATTTAAAAAAATGAATACTTAGTAACAATAAATAATTAATTAACCCTTATTATTATTCATTTATTATAATTTTTTTTTCGTTAGGGTAAGGGGTTCGAGTTTAGTTTAGGTTAGGGTTAGGAGTTGGGGGTTAGGGTTATTTGTTATTATTTTATTTATTTATTTATATTTTATTTATTATTATATGAATAATAATAAATGAATAAATAAATGTAAAATAAATACACAAATAAATAAATACATTCAAAAACAATAATACTAAGTAACAATAAATAATTAATTAACCCTTGTTATTATTCATTTATTATAATTTTTTTTTTCGTTAGGGTAAGGGGTTCGAGTTTAGTTTAGGTTAGGGTTAGGATTAGGAGTCGGGGGTTACGGTTATTTATTATTATTTTATTTATTTATTTTATTTTATTTATTATTATATGAATAATAATAAATGAATAAATAAATGTAAAATAAATACACAAATAAATAAATTCAAAAAAATGAATACTTAGTAACAATAAATAATTAATTAAACCTTATTATTATTCATTTATTATAATGCTTTTTCGTTAGGGTAAGGGGTTCGAGTTTAGTTTAGGTTAGGGTTAGGATTAGGAGTCGGGGGTTACGGTTATTTATTATTATTTTATTTATTTATTTTATTTATTATTATATGAATAATAATACATGAATAAATAAATGTAAAATAAATACACAAATAAATAAATAAATTAAAAAAAAAATGAATACTTAGTAACAATAAATAATTAATTAAACCTTATTATTATTAATTTATTATAATTTTTTTTTTCGTTAGGGTAAGGGGTTCGAGTTTAGGATTAGGAGTTGGGGGTTAGGCTTATTTGTTGTTATTTTATTTATTTATTTTTATTTTATTTTATTTATTATTATGTGAATAATAATAAATGAATAAATAAATGTAAAATGAATACACAAATAAATAAATACATTTAAAAACATTAATACTAAGTAACAATAAGTAATTAATTAACCCTTGTTATTATTCATTTATTATAATGTTTTTTTTTTTCGTTAGGGTGAGGTAAAAAAAAAAAGTATTTCTTTGTTTCTGTTATAAAATTTTGCAAATAAATAATCTTCATAAATTTTAGGCCAAACTGTATTCTGCTCCATTTCTTTGGTGAAAATCACCCAAATCAGTGTCTATTATTTAGTCTGTAGGAAAGTTATAGAGTCCGCACTATATCTATATATATCTGATCAATCGACCAATCCTGATGTACTGTCGGCCGATCTACTCTGTAGGTGGGGGTGGCGTTGCCATATTGTTGGACTACAACTCCCAGCATTTCTCCAGCTGTCCCTCAGTATAAGAGAGTTAGTTCTAATTGGCCACAGAAAACAACCCATCCCCCCCCCCCCACACACACACACACACAGGGTGGGGTGACGAACGTTTGGTCCGGGTCCGTCTGTCACCGGCACGTTCGCTCGCACGCAGTAATGCGACACGTCATCGGGGGCTCCTACTAACAATACAAAGGACTCCGGAAAGCGGCGGGTTGGCCGCTCTACAGGTTTATAACCTCATCGCCTGTAGAAAGACGAATGGCGAGATTTTTTCCTATGAGTTCCTCCTGGACTAAAACAAGTTTATAAAACATCGATTGAAGTAGGATTGTTATATGAGGCCTTAAAGGACGACTCCGCTGAGTGCCGTATCTAAACCAACGATCGAACGCAGAAAGAGACGACAAGTCTGGGAAATACGACTTGTGGGGTCCCGGAACGGTCAGGCGAGAGTTACACAAAACTGAGACTTTGGCTTAGAGGAGCCGGTCAGAGCCGGGGACCAATGTACAGGCACCGAGACCCGCACTGTGATTGGTTAGGCGTGTCTGGGAGGGGCTTACCAATTATTTGTACAGTGTCTTGAAAAAGTATTCATACCCCGTGACATTTTCCACATTTTGTCATGTTACACCCAAAACGTAAATTAATTTTATTGGGATTTTATGTGATAGACCAGTGATGGAGAACCTTGGCACCCCACATGTTTTGGAACTACATTTCCCATCATGCACTCTGCAGTGTAGGTGAGCATCATGGGAAATGTAGTTCCAAAACATCTGGAGTGCCAAGGTTCTCCATCACTGATAGACCAACACAAAGTGTCACATAATTGTGAAGTGGAAGGAAAATGATAAATGATACAAATAAATATGTGAAAAGTGTGTGGGGGGAGGGGCATTTGTATTCAGCCCCCTTTACTCTGATACCCCTAACTAAAATCTAGGGGAACCAATCGCCTTCAGAAGTCACCTGATTAGTAAATAGAGTCCACCTGTGTGTCATTTAATCTCAGTATAAATACAGCTGTTCTGTGAAGCCCTCAGAGGTTTGTTAGAGAACCTTAGTGAATAAACAGCATCATGAAGGCCAAGGAACACACCAGACAGGTCAGGGATAAAGTTGTGGAGAAGTATAAAGCAGGGATAGGTTATAATAAAATCTCCCAAGCTTTGATCATCTCACAGAGCTCTGTTCAATCCATCATCGGAAAATGGAAAGAGTATGGCACAACTGCAAACCTACCAAGACATGGCCGTCCACCTAAACTGACCGGCCGGGCAAGGAGAACATTCATCAGAGAAGAGCCAAGAGGTCCATGGTAACTCTGGAGGAGCTGCAGAGATCCACAGCTCAGGTGGGAGAATCTGTCCACAGGACAACTATTAGTCGTGTTCTCCACAAATCTGCCCTTTATGGAAGAGTGACAAGAAGAAAGACATTGGTGAAAGAAAGTCATAAGAAGTCCTGTTTGTAGTTTGTGAGAAGCCATGTGGAGGACACAGCAAACATGTGGAAGAAGGTGATCTGGTCAGAGGAGACCAAAATTCAACTTTATGGCCTAAAAGTAAAACGCTATGTGTGGGGAAAACTAACACTGCACATCACCCTGAACACACCATCCCCACCGTGAAACATGGTGGTGGCAGCATCATGTGGTGGGGATGGTTTTCTTCAGCAGAGACAGGGAAGCTGGTCAGAGTTGATGGGAAGATGGATGGAGACAAATACAGGACAATCTTAGAAGAAAACCTGTTAGAGTCTACAAAAGACTTGAGACTGGGGCGGAGGTTCACCTTCCAGCAGGACAACGACCCGAAACATCCAGCCAGAGCTACAATGGAATGGTTTAGATCAAAGCATATTCATGTGTTAGAATGGCCCAGTCACAGTCCAGACCTAAATCACATTGAGAATCTGTGGCAAGACTTGAAAATTGCTGTTCACAGACGCTCTCCATCCAATCTGACAGAACTTGAGATATTTTACAAAGAAGAATGGGCAGAAATGTCCTCTCTAGATGTGCAAAGCTGGTAGAGACATCCTCAAAAAGACTTGTAGAGAAAGGGGGTTCTACAAAGTATTGACTCCGGGGGGCGCCATACAAATGCCCCTCCCCCCACACTTTTCACATATTTATTTGTATCGTTTATCATTTTCCTTCCACTTCACAATTATGTGACACTTTGTGTTGGTCTATCACATAAAATCCCAATAAAATACATTTACGTTTTTTTTGGTTGTAACAAAATGTGGGAAATCTCAAAGGGTATGAATACTTTTTCAAGGCACTGTATATGTGTCAGCATTTCCTGTTTATTATTTTAATTCTTCAAAGCACTGTATATAACTTCTGTTCCAATTTAAATGTTGCAAATATGGCTAAAATGAGTACCCACAGCTGCACAATTAATTGTTAAAAAAAACTAACATTTAAAACATTTCCCCTAAAAATCTGAAAATTTCAGCAAAATGTAACATTTTGGTGAAAAACATTTCAATAGGGAAGGTAAAATAAAGATGGTTTTTGGTGGATTTTAGGGATACAACCAGGATACTTAAAATGTAATAATAAGGATTCTTATTTTTTTTTTTGTTTATTTTAAGGGTACCATTCGCTTTAAATGCCCTTTATTAGCCTTATATTTTACTTTTTTACTTACTTTACTTTACATTTTATTACATTTAAAACTTATAATTGGCTTTACATGCCCCATATTCACCCTAATACTTAAACTTAAAATATATAGATGTATATATATATATATATATATATATATATATATATATATGAAAAAAGGAAGACACACATAAAAGAGATAAGAAAGGCTGCGCACCCCGGAAATTGGATTAAAGAAAAATAATTTTCCCCATGGGGCTTTAAAACAGCAATGCACATAATGAAAGGAAGTTCTTAATAGATGTATAAAAAGTTTTATCCAATATCATGGTTTGAAGTACAGTATAGAGAATCATCTGGTACAGTAACACACATCTTATTCCCCAGTGCAGTAACAAACACATATTAATACACATAATTAGGTTACATAATGTTACATAAATAGCAAGCCCCGACGCGTTTCGACCTGTATATGGTCTCTTCAGGGGGACAGTTGGATCTAAAAAAGAATTACATAAATTAAATTCAAATAGATAAATATATATATTACTGTGCATCACTTGGATTAAACCAAGATAATGAGTCTTTACCGCTAAGTGGTGGAATGGGTGTTCTCTAGTCCAGGATATGTGCTGAGGGCCAATGGAAACACTGGAGGGCTCGGGGGGCCACCCTCACTCTCCCAGGAGAGCCAGCCTCAGGGGGCTTACAAGGAGCCACACTTAGCGCGCCCCCCGGGAGGGGGGGGGAAGGGGAGATGAGGGGGAGGAGCCCACACCTGCAACAGAAACCCAAGAATAGCCATGTATTAGTTAGAAGAAGTTTGATAATTAACTTGGTAATGTACTGAGTGTTTCCAATTTGTCTATGTGGAGACTGGCGTTGGATAGGATTTTTACTATGTAAATATATTGAAATGTTAATTCCATTCCATAAATGTAATCGATAAGATTAAATGATCGTGTGATCCAACAATGCAGTGGTATGGTAGGTCTATTATACTATTGTAATGGATAGGTTAATAAGAAGGATAGAATGGGTGAAAAAGAGGGAAAAAGATGTGTGTGTGAAAAAAAAAACAAAAAAAAAAAAAAACACAGCAACAACGATGGCCTAAATGGAGAGGAGTGCATTGTGTGGTGGAGAATGGTGTGAATGAGGTGGTACATGGTGTGGTAACATGACATGGTGCTTGCTTGGTGCCTACTGTGTGAAAACAAAAATGAAAAGTAAACTAAAAAAGTGAAAAGCCAATCAAAATGTGAAAGTGTGTCTGTAGGATGGTGGAGAGTGCTGTGTGGAATGAAGGTGAAATAACAAAAAGTTTACCTTATCAGTTGTATAAATCGTGTAGGCTGAAGGTAATGTTGGACTTGTTGATAAGTTCAATGTGATAAGCTTGGTGGCGATCATGCAAAAATAAGGGCTCTAGTGTAGAAAGAACCTGGCAGCAGTAGCATTCATCCTGGCCTGTAGGAGATCATGATCTAATTATCGGGCCTCCAGTCTCCCTTTATATCCAAATTCAGGCAAATGGGATAATCATGTGCAGGTGCAAACCCCCCACCCACACCGCCCCCAAGAAAAAAAAAAAAAAAAAAACCCCGGAGGGATTGGCGCTGGAACCGCTGATGGAGCGGCCCCTGTGTGGCTCCCTCGGCGTCCCGGAAGGCCTACAGGCCCCGACCACTGTCGTCATCTCCGCCGCAATGCGCGTGACGTCATGACGTTGTGCGCAAGCCGGGCCCTTACAGGCATGCGCACTCCGTCAAACGTCCGGAGATGAACACGGGACGCCGCCGGCAGGATAGAGCTCACCTTAACTGCAGCGGTGAGCAAAAAAGGGGGCACGCAAAGGAATTCGCATGCCCCCCCCCCCCTTTTTCCTGCCGGGAAGCCGCGAGGGGTCAGACTCACCCCAAGAAGGGAGAGGAGGCACCACCAACACCCGCCAGTCCAAAAAATGGCCCTCAAAACAAAAACAAAATACTAGGGATGGTGTCAGTAGGACATGAATGACTGACTTCATGGGATCACCAACATAGCACACAGCAAATGTTGATGGTCTGGTATGTTTTTTGTTTATTTTGCATTTTTAACATTTTTTTAAATTTTTTACATTGGCTGTGTGTTGGTTCCAGGTCCCCACGTTCCTGCATCGAATGTCAGTATGAAAATAGGTAGAATATAAATAAAGTTTGTCAGCAATTGCCATATAAGGCAATTGAATATCATGCAGTGTGGGGGTCTAAGTTAGATTCCCCCTCATGCATGGGATTGTTAAAAGTTGACCGAGTGGGAACAATTGATTAACAATATGCAGGATACGTGAAGAGAAGGAAACACACAGCCCATGTCTTATCTCTAATGTGTCAAGGTGGGGAGGGGTGTTTAACCACCCAAAATTGAAATATGAAAAAAGGAAGACACACATAAAAGAGATAAGAAAGGCTGCGCACCCCGGAAATTGGATTAAAGAAAAATAATTTTCCCCATGGGGCTTTAAAACAGCAATGCACATAATGAAAGGAAGTTCTTAATAGATGTATAAAAAGTTTTATCCAATATCATGGTTTGAAGTACAGTATAGAGAATCATCTGGTACAGTAACACACATCTTATTCCCCAGTGCAGTAACAAACACATATTAATACACATAATTAGGTTACATAATGTTACATAAATAGCAAGCCCCGACGCGTTTCGACCTGTATATGGTCTCTTCAGGGGGACAGTTGGATCTAAAAAAGAATTACATAAATTAAATTCAAATAGATAAATATATATATTATTGTGCATCACTTGGATTAAACCAAGATAATGAGTCTTTACCGCTAAGTGGTGGAATGAGTGTTCTCTAGTCCAGGATATGTGCTGAGGGCCAATGGAAACACTGGAGGGCTCGGGGGGCCACCCTCACTCTCCTAGGAGAGCCAGCCTCAGGGGGCTTACAAGGAGCCACACTTAGTGCATCCCCCGGGAGGGGGGGGGGAAGGGGAGATGAGGGGGAGGAGCCCACACCTGCAACAGAAACCCAAGAATAGCCATGTATTAGTTAGAGGAAGTTTGATAATTAACTTGGTAATGTACTGAGTGTTTCCAATTTGTCTATGTGGAGACTGGCGTTGGATAGGATTTTTACTATGTAAATATATTGAAATGTTAATTCCATTCCATAAATGTAATCGATAAGATTTAATGATCGTGTGATCCAACAATGCAGTGGTATGGTAGGTCTGTTATACTGTTGTAATGGATAGGTTAATAAGAAGGATAGAATGGGTGAAAAAGAGGGAAAAAGATGTGTGTGTGAAAAAAAAAAAAAAAAAAAAACACAGCAACAACGATGGCCTAAATGGAGAGGAGTGCATTGTGTGGTGGAGAATGGTGTGAATGAGGTGGTACATGGTGTGGTAACATGACATGGTGCTTGCTTGGTGCCTACTGTGTGAAAACAAAAATGAAAAGTAAACTAAAAAAGTGAAAAGCCAATCAAAATGTGAAAGTGTGTATGTAGGATGGTGGAGAGTGCTGTGTGGAATGAAGGTGAAATAACAAAAAGTTTACCTTATCAGTTGTATAAATCGTGTAGGCTGAAGGTAATGTTGGACTTGTTGATAAGTTCAATGTGATAAGCTTGGTGGCGATCATGCAAAAATAAGGGCTCTAGTGTAGAAAGAACCTGGCAGCAGTAGCATTCATCCTGGCCTGTAGGAGATCATGATCTGATTGTCAGGCCTCCAGTCTCCCTTTATATCCAAATTCAGGCAAATGGGATAATCATGTGCAGGTGCAAACCCCCCACCCACACCGCCCCCAAGAAAAAAAAAAAAAAAAAAACCCGGAGGGATTGGCGCTGGAACCGCTGATGGAGCGGCCCCTGTGTGGCTCCCTCGGCGTCCCGGAAGGCCTACAGGCCCCGACCACTGTCGTCATCTCCGCCGCAATGCGCGTGACGTCATGACGTTGTGCGCAAGCCGGGCCCTTACAGGCATGCGCACTCCGTCAAACGTCCGGAGATGAACACGGGACGCCGCCGGCAGGATAGAGCTCACCTTAACTGCAGCGGTGAGCAAAAAAGGGGGCACGCAAAGGAATTCGCATGCCCCCCCCCCCTTTTTCCTGCCGGGAAGCCGCGAGGGGTCAGACTCACCCCAAGAAGGGAGAGGAGGCACCACCAACACCCGCCAGTCCAAAAAATGGCCCTCAAAACAAAAACAAAATACTAGGGATGGTGTCAGTAGGACATGAATGACTGACTTCATGGGATCACCAACATAGCACACAGCAAATGTTGATGGTCTGGTATGTTTTTTGTTTATTTTGCATTTTTAACATTTTTTTAAATTTTTTACATTGGCTGTGTGTTGGTTCCAGGTCCCCACGTTCCTGCATCGAATGTCAGTATGAAAATAGGTAGAATATAAATAAAGTTTGTCAGCAATTGCCATATAAGGCAATTGAATATCATGCAGTGTGGGGGTCTAAGTTAGATTCCCCCTCATGCATGGGATTGTTAAAAGTTGACCGAGTGGGAACAATTGATTAACAATATGCAGGATACGTGAAGAGAAGGAAACACACAGCCCATGTCTTATCTCTAATGTGTCAAGGTGGGGAGGGGTGTTTAACCACCCAAAATTGAAATATGAAAAAAGGAAGACACACATAAAAGAGATAAGAAAGGCTGCGCACCCCGGAAATTGGATTAAAGAAAAATAATTTTCCCCATGGGGCTTTAAAACAGCAATGCACATAATGAAAGGAAGTTCTTAATAGATGTATAAAAAGTTTTATCCAATATCATGGTTTGAAGTACAGTATAGAGAATCATCTGGTACAGTAACACACATCTTATTCCCCAGTGCAGTAACAAACACATATTAATACACATAATTAGGTTACATAATGTTACATAAATAGCAAGCCCCGACGCGTTTCGACCTGTATATGGTCTCTTCAGGGGGACAGTTGGATCTAAAAAAGAATTACATAAATTAAATTCAAATAGATAAATATATATATTATTGTGCATCACTTGGATTAAACCAAGATAATGAGTCTTTACCGCTAAGTGGTGGAATGAGTGTTCTCTAGTCCAGGATATGTGCTGAGGGCCAATGGAAACACTGGAGGGCTCGGGGGGCCACCCTCACTCTCCTAGGAGAGCCAGCCTCAGGGGGCTTACAAGGAGCCACACTTAGCGCACCCCCCGGGAGGGGGGGGGAAGGGGAGATGAGGGGGAGGAGCCCACACCTGCAACAGAAACCCAAGAATAGCCATGTATTAGTTAGAAGAAGTTTGATAATTAACTTGGTAATGTACTGAGTGTTTCCAATTTGTCTATGTGGAGACTGGCGTTGGATAGGATTTTTACTATGTAAATATATTGAAATGTTAATTCCATTCCATAAATGTAATCGATAAGATTTAATGATAACAGTTGGCTTTAAATGTCCTTTTCTAGCCTTATTATTTTAAGTTTGTTTTTATTCTATTTTTTTCAAACCATTTTTTTTATTTTCTTTAGGCTTATAATTGGCTTTTTATGCTCTGTATTCACCTTATTGCTTTTAATAGTTTTGTAAACTTTTTTTTTTTATTATTTTAAGGGTGCAATTGGCTTTAAATATTAGCCTTTGTTTTTACTTTTATTTTTTCAACTTTTTTTTATTATAAGCTTACAATTGTACCTACATGCAGCTTATTTCTTAAATTTTTTTTTATGCTTTTCATTTTAAGGGGAAAATCAGTTTTAAATGCCCAGATTACCCTCAGTGTTTTTAGATTTAAAAAAAAAACAACTTTCTTATTGTAAGGGTACAGTTGGCATCAATTTACCTTTTTTTAGCCTTATTTTTTTTATGTTTTATTCTATGTTTATTTTTACTTTTATTTGTTAAACTTTTTTATTTCAAGCTTACAATTTGCTTTACCGTAGTTTGAAGATTCCTGCTCTAAATAAAGGGGGGTAAAAAGTAAATTTTTTCCCCAAAAAATTAATATAAATGGAAATCAAATTTCGACTTTGCCAAACTTTTGCCAACAAATGAAATTTGTTATTTTCTCTAAAAAGTAAATGTAACCAAAATCACCCCCCCCCCCCCCTCATTCCCTACTAAAACCAGTGGACCTGATTCTCCTATGAGGCCGGCACCGGCGTGAAGGTGCTTCTGCAGCTTCCATCTGGCCAATTGTTCACCAAACTCATCCCCCCCCCAGTCCATCCCCCCCCTTTGAGTTCCCCCTTTAAATCCAGCATTGGCCTTCAAAGCTGCAGAGTCGGAGTCGTTCGTTTCTCAGTTTCACATAAAACGATGTGAAGAGTTTAAGAAAATAAAGGCCGGCCTCGCTGGTGGCCGGGGCCCCTGGCACGCCGTACAAGCTGGCTCTGTAACCCGGTAAAAAGTTCGCTTGTGATGCCCCCCCCCCCCAGCAGGTAAACGATCCGAACTGAGCTATTTATACGGGAAACGTCTTAACCACTTCAGAGCCGCAGCGCAGGAGAACGGACTGAACGAGACTCCGGAAAATTCTCCAACCTTCCTCGCGTTCTGGTGTATATAAAGACTTTTTTTTTTTTTTTTTAATGGATTTGTGAGGGGTTGGAACCCCTGCCGGTTTTTTTTATTACTCAAAACGGAAAAAACGCAGCAGGAGCGTCACGCCAAATGGTGAAAGATTCCAAGTAGCTTTATTGGTCCATCAAATGGTCATATTAACCACTTAAGGACCGAGCCTCGTTTTGATATTTCGTCTTAAAATAATATTTTTTTTTGCTAGAAAATTCCTTAGAACCCCCAAACATTATTATTTTTTTTCTAACACCCTAGAGAATAAAATGGCGGACGTTGCAATACTTTCTGTCACACCGTATTTGAGCAGCAGTCTTAAAAACGCACTTTTTTTTTGGAAAAAATACACTTTTTTTTTTTAATTAAAAAATAAGACAACAGTAAAGTTAGCCCAATTTTTTTTTATAGTATGAAAGATAATGTTACACCGAGTAAATTTATACCCAACATGTCACGCTTCAAAGTTGCGCCCCCCGCTCGTGGAATGGCGACGAACTTTTTCCCTTAAAAATCTCCATAGGAGATGTTTAAAAAATTCTACAGGTTACATCTTTTGAGTTACAGAGGAGGTCTATGGGTAGAATTATTGCTCTCACTCTAACGATCGCGGGGATACCTCACATGTGTGTTTTGTTTTTTTTTGTGTTTTTTTTTTTTTATATTTACTTTTTCTATTTTTCTTTAAGAAAAATTCCAACATACAACATAGAAATACACTTTGCACAATATATCTATATAAATCTTTTCATCAACATACACCACTACCACCCCCCTAACCCGAGAAAACACATGAAAAAAAAAACACATGATCATGTCCTCTTCAAAAGAGAGAAAGAAAAAAAAGAGAGAGAGGAAAAAAAACAGTAATTAAAAAAATAATTAAAAAAATAATAAATATTATAATAATAATAATAAAAAAAGGAAAAAAGCCCACCCATTTGCCTACCCATAACCAAAACTCAATTTGTGCAAAACATTATTCAAAGTATAAATAAGAAGGGGGCTTTACAACCAACAATACAAAAAAAAAAAAAAAAGAAGTAATAAAAAAAAAATATATATATATATATATAGATAGCTATATATATATATATAGCTATCTATATATGTATATATATATATATATATATATATATATATATATATATATAGATAGATAGATATATATCTATCTATATATATATAAAAAGTGTAAAATTGTATCATTTCGAATGAGTATTTTCGTGTCCTATTATGTTTAGTGTTTTAATTCAATATAATCTCACTCTACTATTTCATTTTTATACCTCTTCACTTTTAATTTCAATCTACCCTTCTTTATGTGATTCCATTACGTGTTGCCCATCCCGTGCCTAATTTACTATTATAACTTATCCTCTTCCTTTCATGACATCGATCGTCTCTCCACTGTGCCTCCCATGTGTGGTTTTTAAACACCGTTTTCATTTGCGGGCGCTGCTCACGTATGCGTTCGCTTCTGCGCGCGAGCTCGGCGGGATGGTTCACGTTAAAAACATTTTTTTTTTATTTCTTATTTATTTTACTTTTTATTTTTACACTGTTCTTTTACAAAAAAAAAACGAATTGTGTCACTTGTATTCCTATTACAAGGAATGTAAACATCCTTTGTAATTGAAAAAAAAGCAATGCAGGACCTCTTAAATATGAGAACTGGGGGGTCAAAAAGATCTCACATCTCATATTTACACTAAAATGCAAAAATGCAATAAAAAAAAAAAAAAAAAAAAAAAAATGTTGTTTGAAAAAAAAAAAAAAAAGTCCCTTTAAGAGCTATGGGTGGAAGTGACGTTTTGACATCGCTTCCGCTCTGCAATGTTATGGAGCCGAGCGGGGGGGCCATCTTCTCCTCACTCAGCTCCATACCACAGACCGAGAAGGATCCGATTGCCTCCGCCGCTACTGATGGCTCCGGTAAGCGGCGGAGGGCACCGGAGCGTGGCAGGAGGGGGGGGCTCTCCAGCCCCTGATAAAAGTGATCTTGCGGCGAATCCACCGCAGAGACCACTTTTATCTGAAAGCCGACCACCCCCTGTAGAAGAGGATACCAGGGGAGAAGACTGGAGGGAGAAGACTGGAGGCAGAAGACCGGAGGGAGAAGACAGGATGGAGAAGACCGGAGGGAGAAGACCGGAGGCAGAAGGCCGGAGGGAGAAGACCGGGGGCAGGAGACCGGAGGGAGAAGACCGGAGGGAGAAGACCGGGGGCAGAAGACCGGAGGGAGAATACCGGAGGCAGAAGACCGGAGGCAGAAGACCGGAGGGAGAAGACCGGAGGCAGAAGACCGGGGGCAGAAGACCGGAGGGAGAATACCGGAGGCAGAAGACCGGGGGCAGGAGACCGGAGGGAGAAGACCGGAGGCAGAAGACCGGGGGCAGAAGACCGGAGGGAGAATACCGGAGGCAGAAGACCGGGGGCAGGAGACCGGAGGGAGAAGACCGGAGGCAGAAGACCGGGGGCAGGAGACCGGAGGGAGAAGACCGGAGGCAGAAGACCGGGGGCAGGAGACCGGAGGGAGAAGACCGGAGGCAGAAGACCGGGGGCAGGAGACCGGAGGGAGAAGACCGGAGGCAGAAGACCGGGGGCAGAAGACCGGAGGGAGAATACCGGAGGCAGAAGACCGGGGGCAGGAGACCGGAGGGAGAAGACCGGAGGCAGAAGACCGGGGGCAGGAGACCGGAGGGAGAAGACCGGAGGCAGAAGACCGGGGGCAGGAGACCGGAGGGAGAAGACCGGAGGCAGAAGACCGGAGGGAGAAGACCGGAGGCAGAAGACCGTAGGGAGAATACTGGAGGGAGAAGACTGGAGGGAGAATACCAGAGGCAGAAGACCGGAGGCAGAAGACCGGAGGGAGAAGACCGGAGGCAGAAGACTGGAGGCAGAAGACTGGAGGGAGATTTTTAATTAAGGACTTGTCTAAACATCTCTTGTTTTTATCTACACTGCCTTTTTGGGGGTGAATGGGTAGGGGTACAATGTACCCTCTACTCATTCACATGTGGGGGGGGGATCTGGGGTCTTAAAGAGGGCTTCCAGATTCGGATAAGCCGCCTGCCTACAGAACCCCACAATCACCGCCCAGGGTTGTTGGGAAGACGCCCTTGTCCCCAACCATGTGAACAAAAAAATTTTGGTACAATTTCAAAACGCTCTGCTAAAATGACGAATCTCATAACGCAAATTTCAGATGCCATTCATTTTAATGGCCCCTAAAAATGTGGTGTGGTTCTGCCGAAATTGTCGCAATCGCTGCAAAACGCATTGCGTAAAGCTTGTCACCGAGAAAAGGATCAGGAGCTACTTTCAGGCGACAAGCTTCACGCGATGCGGTTTGTTGCGATTGCAGCGCAACAGTCACAGCAGAACCGCACCGCGTTTTTAGGTGCCATTAATTAAATTAATTAATGGCATCTGAAATTTGCGTTGTGCGATTTGTAATTTTTAGCAGAGCGTTTCGAAATTGCGATTCAAAATGAACCGAGGCCCATGAAATGCAGCCCAAGGCTGGCTTCACACAGGTCTGGCTGCGGTTCGCAGTCTGGTGTCCTTTGCGTTTTTGTGTTCTGCGGTTCAGGTGCGATTCACGGGTGCAAACTTTTGCCTGAATTTGCACTGGAACCGCACCCAAAAACGCACAGGACCCTTTTCATTCGCTCTGCAGCCGCCCCCGGACAGATGTGAACCGGCTCCATGGAAAGCCAGTCACACTCAGATGTTATGCGAATTGGATGAGGTGTAAAACGCATCCAACTCGCATATATGTGAACCCGGCCTTCGGGGGGGGGGGGGGGTAAAGCCATCCCTCACTTAGACTTGTGGTTGTGGGCCAAACTGTCCCCCCCCTTAAGCTGCAATGGGCAGCGGAGGGGGCTGTTTATATGCCGTAATGCTTTGCGACTGCGGCTAAATTGACCCAACATGTAGCGATCAGCGGGCTGCAAGCTACACATGCAAGTCAATGGGGAAATGGCGCAAACAACCGTCGGCAAAAAATGGGGTTAAACAGGTGGTGAGAAGGCACCGCATCGCTTCCTCACCGCCTGGCAGATGACTCTGGAGTGCGATTTAGAAGTGGATTGGGCATCCGAGGCAGGGGGAGATTTAGACGCACATCTATATCCGGGGCAATCTTTAATATTGATTGGATACTGGACAAAAATGTTCTTCAGCCCTTCCCAATCCACTTATCAACTATTTGTGGGCAATGTGGGCTCAAGGGGAAGCTGCCTTGGGCCCCTCAACACTGACTTGGCCCGGGGTAGCTTCCACTTTTTGTGGGTCCCATCAGTTCAGCAGCAGTAGGGGCCGGGGACAGGGAAGGGGGCTGGTCACAAATTTTTGGGGAGCAGAGATTAGTAATCCTCCGTGCCGCCGCTCCCGACAATTACATTTAATTCTCTTCTATATCAATCCACCAGGACAGGCTGAGGGGGAAACCCGGCAGGCAGGTGATATGGGGCCCTGGCAGGAAGGTGATATGGGGCCCTGGCAGGCAGGTGATATGGGGCATACCTCCCAACATTTGAATTTGAACTTCAGAATGAGGGACACTGGAGAAGGGAAAAGACCTGTGGCGCATGTAGCGATCCCCCTGATCCCACCCCAATGTCACCAATCCCCCTGATCCCACCCCAATGTCATCCCTTCCCCTGATCCTATCCCAGCTCCATGCTTCCCCTTGATCCCATCCCGGCTCCAGCCATCTCCCAATTCCAGCTTGGCTCCATCCATCCCCCGATCCCATCCTGGCTCCATCCATCCGCCGATCCCATCCTGGCTCCATCCATCCGCCGATCCTAGCCCAGCTCCATCATTCCCCCTGATCCCATCCTGGCACCATCCATCCCCAATCCCATCCCAGCTCCATCCTTCCCCTTGATCCCATCCCAGCTCCATCCTTCCCCTTGATCCCATCCCGGTTCCATACATCCCCTGATTCCATCCCAGCTCTATCCATCCCCTGATCCCATCCCAGTGACACCTATCCCCCTGATCCCATCCCAGCTCCATCCTTCCCTTGATCCCATCCCGGCTCCAGCCATCTCCCAATTCCAGCTTGGCTCCATCCATCCCCCGATCCCATCCTGGCTCCATCCATCCGCCGATCCCATCCTGGCTCCATCCATCCGTCGATCCCATCACAGCTCCATCATTCCCCCTGATCCCATCCTGGCACCATCCATCCCCCAATCCCATCCCAGCTCCATCCTTCCCCTTGATCCCATCCCAGCTCCATACATCCCCTGATTCCATCCCAGCTCTATCCATCCCCTGATCCCATCCCAGTGCCACCTATCCCCCTGATTCCATCCCAGCTCCATCCTTCCCTTGATCCCATCCTGTCTCCAGCCATCTCCCAATTCCAGCTGGGCTCCATCCATCCCCCGATCCCATCCTGGCTCCATCCATCCGCCGATCCCATCCCAGCTCCATCATTCCCCCTGATCCCATCCTGGCACCATCCATCCCCCAATCCCATCCCAGCTTCATCCTTCCCCTTGATCCCATCCCGGTTCCATACATCCCCTGATTCCATCCCAGCTCTATCCATCCCCTGATCCCATCCCAGTTTCATCCTTTCCCTTGATAACATCCTGGCTCCATCCACCACGCCAATCCAAACATGGCTCCATCCACCACCCTGATCCAATCCCAGCTCCATCCATCCCCTGATCCCATCCAAGCTCCATGCTTCCCTTTGATCCCATAATGGCTCCATCAATACCCCTGATCCCATCCCAGCTCCATTCTTCCCTCTGATCTCACCCTGATGCCATCCATCCCCCCTGATCTTGTCCCAGCTCCATCCTTCTCCCCTGATCCCATCCCAGCTCCATTCATCCCCTGATCCCATCCAAGCTCCATTCATACATTCATACCCTATACCCTGATCCCATCCCAGCTCTATTCATCCCCTGATCCCATCCCAGCTCCATTCATCCCCTGATCCCATTCCAGCTCTATTCATCCCCTTGATCCCATCCTGGCTCCATCCATCCCCCAATCCCATCCAGGCTGCATCCATCCCCCGATCCCATCCCGGCTCCATCCATCCACTGATCCCATCCCAGCTCCATCCTTCCCCCTGATCCCATCCCGCGCTATCTATCCCCCTGATCCCATCCCAGCTCCATCCAGCCCCTTGATCCCATCCCAGCTCCATCCTTCCCCTTGATCCCATCCCGGCTCCATCCATCCCCTGATCCCATCACAGCTCTATCCATCTCCAATCCCATCCCCGCTCCATCCTTCCCCTTGATCACATTCCGGCTCCACCCCCCCCTCACCTTCTTCCCATGCCTCCCTCTTCCGAAAGCCTGGTATACACAGAAATATTTACAGACCTCACGGGAGCGGGGGGGGGAATCTAAGTGTTGCTGGTGAGAGAGAGCACAGCACATTCAGCTCATGAGTAGGAGCGGGGGGGTCTGCTGCTGGTGCTGGCGGGGGGCTGGAGCACCCACCACCCACACTGGCAGGACTGTAAGAAGCCTATGCTGCTGTGGAAACCCTACCTTAGATCCGCCCGTGGTGTTGCTGTCCCCCCTCCTCCTCTGTGTACAGAAAAGCTGTGATACTTGGTGTTGCTCATGGCGCGTGGGAACCAAGACGCCCCGTATGCGACACGAGCGTTCTGGGACTCAGCCCTGATTCTCTGGGACAGGGACCAATTTCCGGGACGGTCCCGGCGAATCAGGGACGGTTGGGAGGTATGTATGGGGCCCTGTCGGGCAGGTGATATGGGGCCCTTTAGGGCAGGTGATGTGGGGCCCCGTCAGTCAGGTGATATGTGGCCCTGTCAGACAGGTGATGTGGGGCTCTGTCAGACAGGTGATATGGGACTCTGTCAGTCAGGTGATATGGGGCCCTGGAAGACAGGTGATATGGGGCCCCGGAAGACAGGTGATATGGGGCCCTGTGGAGCAGGTGATAAGGGGCCCTGTTGGGCAGGTGATATGGGGCCCTGTCGGGCAGGTGATAAGGGGCCCTGTCAGACAGGTGATATGGGGCTATGTCAGACAGGTTATATGGGGCCCTGTCAGGCAGGTGATACGGGGCCCTGTCAGACAGGTGATATGGGGCCCTGTCAGACAGGTTATATGGGGCCCTGTCGGGCAGGTGATATGGAGCCCTGTCGGGCAGGTGATATGGGGCCCTGTCAGACAGGTGATATGGGGCCCTGTCAGACAGGTGATATGGGGCCCTGTCAGACAGGTTATATGGGGCCCTGTCGGGCAGGTGATATGGGGCCCTGTCAGACAGGTGATATGGGGCCCTGTCAGACAGGTTATATGGGGCCCTGTCAGACAGGTGATATGGGGCCCTGTCAGACAGGTTATATGGGGCCCTATCGGGCAGGTGATATGGGGCCCTGTCAGACAGGTGATATGGGGCCCTGTCAGACAAGTTATATGGGGCCCTGTCGGGCAGGTGATATGGGGCCCTGTCAGACAGGTTATATGGGGCCCTGTCGGGCAGGTGATATGGGGCCCTGTCAGACAGGTGATATGGGGCCCTGTCAGACAGGTGATATGGGGCCCTGTCAGACAGGTTATATGGGGCCCTGTCGGGCAGGTGATATGGGGCCCTGTCAGACAGGTGATATGGGGCCCTGTCAGACAGGTTATATGGGGCCCTGTCAGACAGGTGATATGGGGCCCTGTCAGACAGGTTATATGGGGCCCTATCGGGCAGGTGATATGGGGCCCTGTCAGACAGGTGATATGGGGCCCTGTCAGACAAGTTATATGGGGCCCTGTCGGGCAGGTGATATGGGGCCCTGTCAGACAGGTTATATGGGGCCCTGTCGGGCAGGTGATATGGAGCCCTGTCGGGCAGGTGATATGAGGCCCTGTCAGAAAGGTGATATGGGGCCCTGTCAGAAAGGTGATATGGGGCCCTGTCAGACAGGTGATATGGGGCCCTGTCAGACAGGTAATATGGGGCCCTGTCAGACAGGTGATATGGGGCCCTGTCAGACAGGTAATATGGGGCCCTGTCAGACAGGTTATATGGGACCCTGTCGGGCAGCTGATATGGGGCCCTGTCGAGCAGGTGATATGGAGCCCCAGGATTTCTAATGGCAGTTCTGAGTGTTTGTACAATTATTGAGTATTTATGGTTCTGTGCAAACAAATAGCGCAGATTTCCTTCATTATATATTTATAAAATTAAATGAACATTTTAAAGCTGATATGAAGACTTCAGTGATTGCGGAAAGTGTAGCTGGAACTTCAAAACGTCCAATCAGTGAAAGACGCGTTTGGAGACGGAGCGTCAGCTCCTGTGGGCGATCGTTGTCGGGAACAGGTCCTCTTTGTTCCCGTTCTGGGGATGAAGCCACAATAAGCAGTAGGAAATATTTTGCACTTGGCGTTATTCCTCGGAGGAACTCCCCGGAGAGCGCCGGCTTTGTGGAGGATGAATAGGGCCAGTCTTAGCCCGTGCCAGGGCAGTGCCGCTTGTGATGAAATGTTTTTGAGCGTCAGAAGGTATCTCGCCGGCCAGGTTCTCTGCTCTTAATGCTGGGTTTTTCTGCGGCGTAATTCACATCGGGGAGAAAATGTCACCAGACCGCAACGCCTGACAGAGATTTATTACTGCCGCTCGCCTGATGGTTCCACCTTCCATGACTCAGATGACCCAAAAATTGTGTATATTTCACACTGTCACATTCACTTAGCGGCCCGGGAAATATCGCTCCGCCGCTTAAAGGGACATTGTTCTCTTAATTCAGGAAGAACATAGGAGATAAAACACAAAAATACAATCTACACTAACCGTACATTTTATTAGGTACACCTTGCTAGTAACGGGTTGGACCCCCTTTATCTATCCATGTCTCCATCCACCCATCCCTCCACCCATGTCTCCATCCATCCATCCATCCTAGTCTCCATCCATCCATATCTTCATATCTCCATCTATCCATCCATCCATGTCTCCATCCATCCATGTCTCCATCCATCCATTAATTCATCCATGTCTCCATCCATCCACCCAGCCATGTCTCCATCCACCCAGCCCTCCACCCATGTCTCCATCCATCCATCCTAGTCTCCATCCATCCATATCTTCATATTTCCATCTATCCATCCATCCATGTCTCCTTCCATCCATGTCTCCATCCATTCATTAATTCATCCATGTCTCCATCCATCCACCCACCCATGTCTCCATCCATCCATCCATCCATCCTAGTCTCCATCCATCCATATCTTCATATCTCCATCTATCCATCCATCCATGTCTCCATCCATCCATCCATCCATCCCAGTCTCCATCCATCCATATCTTCATATCTCCATCTATCCATCCATCCATGTCTCCATCCATCCATTAATTCATCCATGTATCCATCCATCCATCCCTCCACTCATGTCTCCATCCATCCATCCATCCATCCATGTCTCCATCAATCCATATCTTCATTTATACCTCCATCCATGTCTCCATCCATCTGTCCATGTCTCCATCAATCCTTCCATCCATACATGCTTCCATCAATCCATCTATGTCTCCATCAATCCTTCCATCCATCCATCTATGTCTCCATCCATCCATATCTTCACATCTCTATCCATGTCTCCATCCATCTATATCTTCATATGTCCATCCATCCATGTCTCCATCCATCCATATCTTCATATCTCCATCCATCCATCCATCTATCCATCCATCCATGTCTCCATCCATCCATATCTTCATATCTCCATCCATCCATCCATGTTTCCATCCATATCTTCATATTTCCATCCATGTCTCCCTCCACCCATGTCTTCATCCATCCATGTCTCCATCCATCTATCCATCTATCCATGTCTCCATCCACCCATCCCTCCATCCATGTCTCCATCCACCCAACCCTCCATCCATCCATGTCTCCATCCATCTATCCATCCATACATCCATCCATCCATTCATGTCTCCATCCATCCATGTCTCCATCCATGTCTCCATCCACCCATCCCTCCATCCATGTCTCCATCCACCCAACCCTCCATCCATGTCTCCATCCACCCAACCCTCCATCCATCCGTGTCTTCCTCCATCCATCCATGTCTCCATCCATCCATGTCTCCATCCACCCAACCCTCCATCCATCCATGTCTCCATCCATCTATCCATCCATACATCCATCCATCCATTCATGTCTCCATCCATCCATGTCTCCATCCATGTCTCCATCCACCCATCCCTCCATCCATGTCTCCATCCACCCAACCCTCCATCCATGTCTCCATCCACCCAACCCTCCATCCATCCGTGTCTTCCTCCATCCATCCATGTCTCCATCCATCCATGTCTCCATCCATTTCTCCATCCACCCAACCCTCCATCCATGTCTCCATCAATCCATCCATGTCTCCATTTATCCATGTCTCTCTCTCCATCCATCCATCAATGTCTCCATCCCTGTCTCCATCCATCCATGTCTCACTCCATCCATCCATCCTTGTCTCCATCCATCCTTGTCTCCATGCTTTATTTTGCTGAGAAATCGCTTTAACCCCCCCCCCCCTACATTTCTAGCCATGGCCACCTTGAGTAAGGGCAGATTTCTCATGTAGCATTTACTTCCTGGAATCCATCAGCCCTTAGCTTAGGCATGCAGGCCGGAGGTTGTGCTTAGCTGAGAAAACCCCTCCTTCAATGAAGACTCCTGGGATGTATGACATCATTTGCCTAGGCCTAAAACCAGGAAGTAACTGAGGAAATGTAAAAAAAAAGGTTAAAAAAAAGTAAATAGGAAGGTATATCATATCTATTTACTAATGTTAGAAGTAGAAGGATTTAAAATACTCATAGCTGATCGAGAGAGTGAAGTTCCACTTCACTCTGGTTCTGGTTCACTCTGGTAAGCTCTGGATCGGCTTTTAAATCGTGCAACTTCACTTGAAATCGCACGATTTCGAAGCCGCATGTCAGTGTGCCTTGGCTGACAGCTCTGGGGCTCCATGCACAGATGTCTATGCAAGTCGCACCTGAAATCACCAAAACTAGTGCAGAAACTACTTTTTCAAATCGTTGCGGGACACCACAAAGTCCGCGTCGCACCCATTGTGAACAGTTCCATTGCCGTCAATAGGGTGCCACTTGTCATGCGATTTGACCTGTCAAATCGCATGACAAGTCGCACCGGTGTGAACGTAACACTAAGCGACTCTACCTGAACTCTGCCTGAACCATGTGAGCTCACCAATACTTCTGGGAAAATAGCAGGCCTAGGGGCATGGAAGCTGTCACTTCTGACTAAACGCGTGGGGGGAGCTACATACTGTGACGTCATCACCTGCCCTGTAAAATGCGATTGGGCTTATTTTGGGCAGTTTTATATACAGTGCTATGAATATTTTACATATGTAAGTGCAATTATTTAAATTTCAAGAAATTACTGCTTCAGAGTTTGCACTGTGTGGAGCGTTGAGTCTCCTCCTTCATTTTAACATGTTGCCATGACATCACGCAGTATATGACTTCTCTATTATATGAGAGTCGTATCTCCTCCGTAAACCTCTTGCTGTGTCCCATTATGGAAATGTGGAGAGGCGGCAACTCTTCTTTTCCCAAAGAATCACTTTAATTTATTGAGTGGAGTGTACAAAAATACACTGGTTTACGCGTTTCGTCAATAAGCCTTAATCACAGCCTGTGTCCCTTTTTAGGCGGTGGAGATTCACTTGGAGTGGGATTCACCGTGTTTGGATTGGTACACACAATTGTAACTCTTTGAAGGCATTCATGAGTAGAAAATTCCAGGGGTGCTTGGACAAGGGCTGTGTAAGGCCCCCCCCCCATCATCTCGGGCCCCTCATACAAGTACGGGGCAGAGGGCCAAATCACACTATAACACATGCGTTAACCTGCATTGTCACACTGCATGGCAACACACCCCGCTCATTGTGGTGACATTCATTGTCAATAGCACCCCAGCGCACTGTACAGTAGAGTGCAACGCACCGCAACTCACCACGGCGCATGTACCCACGAGGGTTGTGTGCATTTCTTCTCACCCGTTGTGGTGGGTTAGTAGCACATGCCTATTGTAGTTCAGAGGTCACCTCCTAAAACTCCCCGACAACCCCTCCATCACTCCACCTCCCCTTAACTAGACATGTGCAATTCGTTTCGCTCCGAATTAGTTTTATAATGAATTTCGACAAATTTGTTCATTCGGAAATATTCGAAAATTCTGAAATGTAAAATTTCGGAAATTCGAAAATCCGAAAATAAGAACAGAAAATTCTAAAGAACGAAAATCCGAAAATAAGAGCAGAGAATTCTAAAGAACGAAAATCCGAAAATATGAGCGGAATTCCGAAAATTTGAAAACCTGAAATAATAACTAACTAATAATAACTTAAAGTGGTTGTAAACCCTTTACAACAACTTTATGCTACAGGTAACCCTATAATAAGGCTTACCTGTAGCTACCTAGGATATCTCCTAACCCAACCTGCACGGTTTAGGAGATGTCCCCTGTATGTGCCGTTGCTTCAGTCTGTGTGTCATTACCGGCGGGAGTGACGTCATTGCGGCTCCGGCCAATTACAGCGCCAGAGCCGCGATACCTGGAAGTAACCCCCGGGAGAGATGTCACCAGCCGGAGGGGGAGACAAAGATGGCTGCGGGGGGCTTTGTTCTCGGGTAAGTAATTCATAATGAGCTAGTATGCTCATTATGTCTTTGTCTTACAGGTTTTTTTTTTTTACCCGGGTTTACAATCACTTTAACTATTACTAACTATTAAATTACAGGTATTGGAATTTCCTTTAACCACTTCCGGACCGCCGCACGCCGATATACGTCCTTACTTTGAAGAGGAATATCGTTGTTATGGCAGCAGCTAGCTGCCAAAAACCCAGGTATCCTCTTCTCCGGCTGGCGGTCCGGTTTCCGATAAGAGTGGTCTCTGCGACGGATTCGCCGCAAGATCACTTTTATCGTCGGCGGGAGATGGGGCCTCCCGCCGCGCTCCGGTGCCCTCCGCCGATTACCGGATCAGTCGGCAGCAGCGGAGGCGATCGGATCCTCTTCCTTGCTGGGTATGGAGACGAGTGAGGGGAAGATGGTCCCCCACCCGTCTCCATAACAATGCAGGGCGGAAGTGACGTCAAAACGCCACTTCCACCCAGAGCTCCTAAAGGGACATTTTTGAAAAAAATGTTTGGCTTCTGTTAGAGGGTCATCGCTCCCCACATTCATGACCAGTGCTGCTAATCAGTGCCCACCAGTGCCTCATCATCAGGGTCACTTATCAGTGCCGACTACCAGTGCCTATCAGTGCCACTTGTCAGTGCTCTTCAGTGCCACCTATTAGTGCCCATCAGTGCCCCCTGATCTGCGCCCACCAGTGCTGCTTTATCAGTGCCCATCAGAGCCGCCCAGTGTTAATTTTGACAACAAATTTCGATCTAGTTTTAGTTATAGTCTAAAATTGTTATTTTAGTTATTGACTAAAATGCCATTTTACTTTTATTGGTATTTTAGTCATCTCAATTGTTTTAGTTTTAGTTGTATTTAGTCGACTAAAATAGTATTCATTTAGTCAAGGAAATTCACACTGGTGCCACCTCATCACTGCTCATCAGTGCAGCCTCTCAGTGCCAATTAGTGCAGCCTCATCAGTGCCCATCAGTGCCACCTCATCAATGCAGCCTCATCAGTGCAGCCTCATCAGTGCCCATCACTGCTACCTCATCAGTGCCACCTCATCAGTGCTGCCTCATCAGTGCCACCTCATCAGTGCAGCCTCATCAATGCAGTCTCTTCAGTGCAGCCTCATCAGTGCCCATCACTGCCACCTCATCCATGCCACCTCATCAGTGCAGCCTCATCAGTGCCCATCACTGCTACCTCATCAGTGCCACCTCATCAGTGCAGCCTCATCAGTGCCACCTCATCAGTGCAGCCTCATCAGTGCAGCCTCATCAGTGCCCATCACTGCCACCTCATCAGCGCCACCTCATCAGTGCCGCCTCATCACTGCCACCTCATCAGTGCCGCCTCATCAGTGCCACTTCATCAGTGCAGCCTCATCAGTGCAGCCTTATCAGTGCCCATCACTGCCACCTCATCAGCGCCACCTCATCAGTGCCGCCTCATCACTGCCACCTCATCAGTGCCGCCTCATCAGTGCCACTTCATCAGTGCAGCCTCATCAGTGCAGCCTTATCAGTGCCCATCACTGCCACCTCATCAGCGCCACCTCATCAGTGCCGCCTCATCACTGCCACCTCATCAGTGCCACCTCATCAGTACCACCTCATCAGTGCAGCCTCATCAGTGCAGCCTTACCAGTGCCCATCAATGCCACCTCATCAGCGCACATCAGTGAAGGAGAAAAATTACCTGTTTGCAAAATTTTAGAACAAAACAAACAATGAGAAAGTTTTCTTTTTTTTCAAAATTTTTGGTCTTTTTTTGTTTGTTTAGCAAAGAAATAAAAGACCCCCCCCCCAGTGTGGATTAAATACCGCCAAAAGAAATCTCTATTTGTGAGAAAAAAAATGATAAAAATGTCATACGTGTTCAGTGTTGTATGACCGCGCAATTGTCATTCAGAATGTGACAGCGCTGAGAGCCGGGAATTGGCCTGGGCAGGAAGGGGGTAAAAGTGCCCGGGAGGCGAATTAACCACAAATAACAACTAAGTAACAATTTAACATTACAACAAAATCTACTGTCCGTGCCCCCCGGCCGCTAAACCCCGCCTCCGGCACATGAACATTCGCCCACCGACCTCCCAGGTCTACCACTGCCTGGTCCCTATTACTGAACCACACCCAACCAGAGGACACCATTCCAACCGACCAATCCCCAACTTGTATCCCACCAACCGCCACATAATAACTACATGCCTCCTGCCTGCATAGCCAATCCCAGGGAGGGAGGGAGGGACTTCCAGACTCCAACTGTTACAGTCCAACCCCCTCCCTGCGGTCTAATCTCCTAGAGCTCCTCCCCATAACCTCCTCCACCAATCACGTAAGTAAACCTCCTACATCCCCACTCCCACCCTGTCATGCCAGTCCTCCACTTCATTTGTTCCGCAACGCTCCGGACCTTCCCTTCATAACGAATGAGTTGCCTTACCGCGATGCTCTGCGGCGCACGTTAACGCACCGCAATGAATCCCTTGAGTACGAATGAGACACCCTATTGGCTAATTTACATCTGGCATTGCGTTAACGCAAGCATTGCACACAACGAACGTTGCGCGTATTAACGCATTGCGGCGCCATTCGTTTTGAACAGCAACTCAATGCGCCGCGGCAAAAATTTTGAGACGCGTCCGTTTTTTTTTTGTTTTTTTTTTTAGGACGTTATGGCGTGTCGATGTTAATAGACAAGTCAACGCAAGGATTTAACGGGCGATAACGCATGTGCTTTTTTTTTTTAAACGCACCGCATAAACGTAAGTTGGCGCCCCCCCACGTTGTGGGCGGGATTTGGAAGCCTCCTTTTTTTTGTTATTTTATTTGTCAGTTCATTCTCTGTTCTCGGCCACGTCTCCAGGGGTGACGATTCTCAGAGGCGATGTTGTGACATGTTGATCGCGGCGTCCGTTCGACGTTACATAATAAAAAGCGTCAGCAATACCGCCATTGAAAAAAAAAAAAATCCGCCCCCTCCCCAGGCCGCCGTTCCCTCACGGCGCCCCATAAACATGAAAAACTCGGCTGTCTCGCAGATCTGGTGCTGATGCAGCTTCTCGGCTCGCGCTCGGGGGATGGAGCTACGTAAATACACATAAAACCGCCATAAAAGCGCTGAAATATGGCGAGCCGTTAAAATGCAGAAAAATGGAGAGCAAATTTTGCTGTTTTGTTTTATCTTTACGGCTGCAAAGTGGCCGCCCTAACAATAATTTATCGCGCGTCGTGTCTGCGCGAGAAAACGGCACAGATGGAAGCAACTAATTACTCACGCCTTCCTGTACGGCTACAAGCGGGCCGTAAAACACGCCGACAATACCGGCCCGAGAATCTCAAACACCTTAACCCCTCCGTCGCCCGCCGCAACCGAGCGCGCCGCAAACCCAGAGGAGGCCGGCGTGGAGCTCGGCGCCTGTGTGAGAAGCCTTTGATGGAAGCTGACCTTTCCTTTTCGAAGCATCTCCCTCTCAGTGATGCTGTACAGGAGCCTCACCGCCCCGCACCCGGTACTCACCTGCAGGTGGGATGATGGTCGCTTCAATCAACGGCTTCGCACAGGGGGGAGAAGAATCTGCCATCACTGAGCTGCTTCTGAAAACTGCCATTTCCCTGGCTATCTCTACTCTCAGACTGACGGGGAACAAGCCTGAAGCCAGTGAAGTCACAATCCCTGATCTGCCTATTTGGCCAGTCGTGGGGCTCCTGAATCAGCATGATAGCCAGGCAACCAGCATTTCCAAAGGAGGGAGGCCATTTATAGTCTTTACTCTACCTTTGTTAGTGAGATGCAGGCGGAAGGTGCTCCAAGAGGGATGTTGGAGGCGCGGTGTTTCCTGTGTTGGAATGCGGGAGTTCCTAATGTTGGGGGTATGGTGTTCCCTATGTTGGGGGTATGGTGTTCCCTATGTTGGGGGTATGGTGTTTCCTGTGTCGGGGGTGCAGTGTTCACTACGTTGGAGGCGCGGTGTTCCCTATGTTGGGATGCAGTAGTTCCTTATGTTGGAGGCGCGGTGTTCCCTATGTTGGGATGCAGTAGTTCCTTATGTTGGAGGCGCGGTGTTCCCTATGTTGGGATGCGGTAGTTCCTTATGTTGGAGGCGCGGTGTTCCCTATGTTGGGATGCGGTAGTTCCTTATGTTGGAGGCGCGGTGTTCCCTATGTTGGGATGCAGTAGTTCCTTATGTTGGAGGCGCGGTGTTCCCTATGTTGGGATGCGGTAGTTCCTTATGTTGGAGGCGCGGTGTTCCCTATGTTGGGATGCAGTAGTTCCTTATGTTGGAGGCGCGGTGTTCCCTAAGTTGGGATGCGGTAGTTCCTTATGTTGGAGGCGCGGTGTTCCCTATGTTGGGATGCGGTAGTTCCTTATGTTGGAGGCGCGGTGTTCCCTACGTTGGGATGCGGTAGTTCCTTATGTTGGAGGCGCGGTGTTCCCTACGTTGGGATGCGGTAGTTCCTTATGTTGGAGGCGCGGTGTTCCCTACGTTGGGATGCGGTAGTTCCTTATGTTGGAGGCGCGGTGTTCCCTACGTTGGGATGCGGTAGTTCCTTATGTTGGAGGCGCGGTGTTCCCTATGTTGGGATGCGGTAGTTCCTTATGTTGGAGTAATGGTGTTCCCTATGTTGGGATGCGGTAGTTCCTTATGTTGCAGGCATGGTGTTCCCTATGTTGGGGCGTGGTGTTTACAATGATGGGAGCGTGGTGTTCCTGATGTTGGGATGCGGTAGTTCCTTATGTTGGAGGCGCGGTGTTCCCTATGTTGGGATGCAGTAGTTCCTTATGTTGGAGACGCGGTGTTCCCTATGTTGGGATGCGGTAGTTCCTTATGTTGGAGGCGCGGTGTTCCCTATGTTGGGATGCGGTAGTTCCTTATGTTGGAGACGCGGTGTTCCCTATGTTGGGATGCGGTAGTTCCTTATGTTGGAGGCGCGGTGTTCCCTATGTTGGGATGTGGTAGTTCCTTATGTTGGAGGCGCGGTGTTCCCTATGTTGGGATGCGGTAGTTCCTTATGTTGGAGGCGCGGTGTTCCCTATGTTGGGATGTGGTAGTTCCTTATGTTGGAGGCGCGGTGTTCCCTACGTTGGGATGCGGTAGTTCCTTATGTTGGAGGCGCGGTGTTCCCTACGTTGGGATGCGGTAGTTCCTTATGTTGGAGGCGCGGTGTTCCCTACGTTGGGATGCAGTAGTTCCTTATGCTGGAGGCGCGGTGTTCCCTATGTTGGGATGCGGTAGTTCCTTATGTTGAAGGAATGGTGTTCCCTATGTTGGGATGCGGTAGTTCCTTATGTTGGAGGCGTGGTGTTCCCTTGTGAGAAGCCTTTGATGGAAGCTGACCTTTCCTTTTCGAAGCATCTCCCTCTCAGTGATGCTGTACAGGAGCCTCACCGCCCCGCACCCGGTACTCACCTGCAGGTGGGATGATGGTCGCTTCAATCAACGGCTTCGCACAGGGGGGAGAAGAATCTGCCATCACTGAGCTGCTTCTGAAAACTGCCATTTCCCTGGCTATCTCTACTCTCAGACTGACGGGGAACAAGCCTGAAGCCAGTGAAGTCACAATCCCTGATCTGCCTATTTGGCCAGTCGTGGGGCTCCTGAATCAGCATGATAGCCAGGCAACCAGCATTTCCAAAGGAGGGAGGCCATTTATAGTCTTTACTCTACCTTTGTTAGTGAGATGCAGGCGGAAGGTGCTCCAAGAGGGATGTTGGAGGCGCGGTGTTTCCTGTGTTGGAATGCGGGAGTTCCTAATGTTGGGGGTATGGTGTTCCCTATGTTGGGGGTATGGTGTTTCCTGTGTCGGGGGTGCAGTGTTCACTACGTTGGAGGCGCGGTGTTCCCTATGTTGGGATGCAGTAGTTCCTTATGTTGGAGGCGCGGTGTTCCCTATGTTGGGATGCGGTAGTTCCTTATGTTGGAGGCGCGGTGTTCCCTATGTTGGGATGCGGTAGTTCCTTATGTTGGAGGCGCGGTGTTCCCTATGTTGGGATGCAGTAGTTCCTTATGTTGGAGGCGCGGTGTTCCCTATGTTGGGATGCGGTAGTTCCTTATGTTGGAGGCGCGGTGTTCCCTATGTTGGGATGCAGTAGTTCCTTATGTTGGAGGCACGGTGTTCCCTAAGTTGGGATGCGGTAGTTCCTTATGTTGGAGGCGCGGTGTTCCCTATGTTGGGATGCGGTAGTTCCTTATGTTGGAGGCGCGGTGTTCCCTACGTTGGGATGCGGTAGTTCCTTATGTTGGAGGCGCGGTGTTCCCTACGTTGGGATGCAGTAGTTCCTTATGTTGGAGGCGCGGTGTTCCCTATGTTGGGATGCGGTAGTTCCTTATGTTGGAGTAATGGTGTTCCCTATGTTGGGATGCGGTAGTTCCTTATGTTGCAGGCATGGTGTTCCCTATGTTGGGGCGTGGTGTTTACAATGATGGGAGCGTGGTGTTCCTGATGTTGGGATGCGGTAGTTCCTTATGTTGGAGGCGCGGTGTTCCCTATGTTGGGATGCAGTAGTTCCTTATGTTGGAGACGCGGTGTTCCCTATGTTGGGATGCGGTAGTTCCTTATGTTGGAGGCGCGGTGTTCCCTATGTTGGGATGCGGTAGTTCCTTATGTTGGAGACGCGGTGTTCCCTATGTTGGGATGCGGTAGTTCCTTATGTTGGAGGCGCGGTGTTCCCTATGTTGGGATGTGGTAGTTCCTTATGTTGGAGGCGCGGTGTTCCCTATGTTGGGATGCGGTAGTTCCTTATGTTGGAGGCGCGGTGTTCCCTATGTTGGGATGTGGTAGTTCCTTATGTTTGAGGCGCGGTGTTCCCTACGTTGGGATGCGGTAGTTCCTTATGTTGGAGGCGCGGTGTTCCCTACGTTGGGATGCGGTAGTTCCTTATGTTGGAGGCGCGGTGTTCCCTACGTTGGGATGCAGTAGTTCCTTATGCTGGAGGCGCGGTGTTCCCTATGTTGGGATGCGGTAGTTCCTTATGTTGAAGGAATGGTGTTCCCTATGTTGGGATGCGGTAGTTCCTTATGTTGGAGGCGTGGTGTTCCCTACGTTGGGATGCAGTAGTTCCTTATGTTGGAGGCGCGGTGTTCCCTATGTTGGGATGCGGTAGTTCCTTATGTTGGAGGCGCGGTGTTCCCTATGTTGGGATGCGGTAGTTCCTTATGTTGCAGGCATGGTGTTCCCTATGTTGGGGCGTGGTGTTTCCAATGTTGGGAGCGTGGTGTTGCCAATGTTGGGGGAGCAGTGTTCCCTACGTTGGGGATGTGGTGTTTCCTGAGTCGGGGGGTGTGGTGTTCCCTATATTGGAGGTGTGGTGTTCCCTATGTTGGGGGTGCGGTGTTCCCAATGTTGGAGGCGGGTGTTCCCTATGTTAGGATGCGGTGTTCCCCATGTTGGGGGCACGGTGTTCTCTATCTTGGGGGCGTAGAGCTCTCTGTGTTGGGGGTGCGGTGCTCTCTATGTTGGGAGCACAGTGTTCCCTATGTTGGGGCTGCAGTGTTCCCAATGTTGGGGCTCGGTGTTCCCAAAGTTGGGGTGTGGTGTTCTCTATGTTGGGGTGCGGTGCTCTCTATGTTGGGGGTGCGGTGTTCCCTATGTTGGGGATGCTGTATTCTCTATGTTGCGGGTGCCATGTTCTCTATGTTGGGGGTGCGGTGCTCTCTATGTTGGGGGTGCGGTGCTCTCTATGTTGGAGGATGCGGTGTTCTCTATGTTGGGGGCGCTGTGTTCTCTATGTTGGGGGTGCGGTGCTCTCTATGTTGGGGGTGCGGTGCTCTCTATGTTGGGGGTGCGGTGCTCTCTATGTTGGGGGTGAGGTGCTCTCTATGTTGGGGGTGCTGTGTTCTCTATGTTGGGGGTGCAGTGTTCTCTATGTTGGGGGTGTTGTGTTCTCTATGTTGGGGGTGCAGTGTTCCCTATGTTGGGGGTGCAGTGTTCTCTATGTTGGGGGTGCAGTGTTCTCTATATTGGGGTGCGGTGTTCTCTATGTTGGGGGTGCGGTGTTCTCTATGTTGAGGGTGCTGTGTTCCCTATGTTGGGGGTACGGTGCTCTCTATGTTGGGGTGCGGTGTTTCCAATGTTGGGGTGCTGTGTTCTCTATGATGGGGGTGCTGTGTTCTCTATGTTGGGGGTGCTGTGTTCTCTATGTTGGGGGTGCTGTGTTCTCTATGTTGGGGGTGCAGTGTTTCCAATGTTGGGGTGCAGTGTTCTCTATGTTGGGTGTGCGGTGTTCTCTATGTTGGGGGCGCTGTGTTCTCTATGTTGGGGGTGCGGTGTTCTCTATGTTGGGAGTCCGTTGTTCTCTATGTTGGGGGCGCTGTGCTCTCTATGTTGGGGGTGCTGTGTTCTCTATGTTGGGGGTGCTGTGTTCTCTATGTTGGGGGTGGGGTGCTCTCTATGTTGGGGGTGTGGTGTTCTCTATGTTGGGGGTGCTGTGTTCTCTATGTTGGGGGTGCGGTGTTCTCTATGTTGGGAGTCCGTTGTTCTCTATGTTGGGGGCGCTGTGCTCTTTATGTTGGGGGTGCTGTGTTCTCTATGTTGGGGTGCTGTGTTCTCTATGTTGGGGGTGCTGTGTTCTCTATGTTGGGGTGCTGTGTTCTCTATGTTGGGGGTGCTGTGTTCTCTATGTTGGGGGTGGGGTGCTCTCTATGTTGGGGGTGTGGTGTTCTCTATGTTGGGGGTGCTGTGTTCTCTATGTTGGGGGTGTGGCGTTCTCTATGTTGGGGGCGCTGTGTTCTCTATGTTGGGGGTGCTGTGTTCTCTATGTTGGGGTGCGGTGTTCTCTATGTTGGGGTGCGGTGTTTCCAATGTTGGGGTGCTGTGTTCTCTATGTTGGGGGTGCTGTGTTCTCTATGTTGGGGGTGCTGTGTTCTCTATGTTGGGGTGCTGTGTTCTCTATGTTGGGGTGCGGTGTTCTCTATGTTGGGCGTGCGGTGTTCTCTATGTTGAGGGTGCTGTGTTCTCTATGTTGGGGATGCTGTGTTCTCTATGTTGGGGGTGCTGTGTTCTCTATGTTGGGGGTGCGGTGTTCTCTATGTTGGAGTGCGGTGTTCTCTATGTTGGGGTGCTGTGTTCTCTATGTTGGGGTGCGGTGTTTCCAATGTTGGGGTGCTGTGTTCTCTATGTTGGGGGTGCTGTGTTCTCTATGTTGGGGGTGCGGTGTTCTCTATGTTGGGGTGCTGTGTTCTATATGTTGGGGGTGCTGTGTTCTCTATGTTGGGGGTGTTCTCTATGTTGGAGTGTGGTGTTCTCTATGTTGGGGTGCGGTGTTTCCAATGTTGGGGTGCTGTGTTCTCTATGTTGGGGGTGCTGTGTTCTCTATGTTGGGGTGCTGTGTTCTCTATGTTGGGGTGCGGTGTTCTCTATGTTGGGGGTGCTGTGTTCTCTATGTTGGGGTGCTGTGTTCTCTATGTTGGGGGTGCGGTGTTCTCTATGTTGGGGTGCGGTGTTCTCTATGTTGGGGGTGCGGTGTTCTCTATGTTGGGGGTGTGGTGTTCTCTATGTTGGGGGCGCTGTGTTCTCTATGTTGGGGTGCTGTGTTCTCTATGTTGGGGGTGCGGTGTTCTCTATGTTGGGGGTGGTGTTCTCTATGTTGGGGGTGCTGTGTTCTCTATGTTGGGGTGCAGTGTTCTCTATGTTGGGGGTGAGGTGCTCTCTATGTTGGGGGTGCAGGGTTCTCTATGTTGGGGGTGCTGTGTTCTCTATGTTGGGGGTGGGGTGCTCTCTATGTTGGGGGTGTGGTGTTCTCTATGTTGGGGGTGCGGTGTTCTCTATGTTGGGGGTGGGGTGCTCTCTATGTTGGGGGTGTGGTGTTCTCTATGTTGGGGGTGCTGTGTTCTCTATGTTGGGGGTGTGGTGTTCTCTATGTTGGGGGTGCTGTGTTCTCTATGTTGGGGGTACGGTGCTCTCTATGTTGGGGGTGAGGTACTCTCTATGTTGGGGGTGCGGTGTTCTCTATGTTGGGGGTACGGTGCTCTCTATGTTGGGGGTGCAGGGTTCTCTATGTTGGGGGTGCTGTGTTCTCTATGTTGGGGGTACTGTGTTCTCTATGTTGGGGTGCGGTGTTTCCAATGTTGGGGTGCTGTGTTCTCTATGTTGGGGGTGCTGTGTTCTCTATGTTGGGGGTGTGGTGTTCTCTATGTTGGGGGTGCAGTGTTCTCTATGTTGGGGGCACTGTGCTCTCTATGTTGAGGTGCTGTGTTCTCTATGTTGGGGGTGTTGTGTTCTCTATGTTGAGGGTGCAGTGTTCTCTATGTTGGGGGTGCTGTGTTCTCTATGTTGGGGGTGCTGTGTTCTCTATGTTGGGGGTGCTGTGTTCTCTATGTTGGGGTGCTGTGTTCTCTATGTTGGGGGTGTGGTGTTCTCTATGTTGGGGGTGCTGTGTTCTCTATGTTGGGGGTACGGTGCTCTCTATGTTGGGGGTGAGGTACTCTCTATGTTGGGGGTGCGGTGTTCTCTATGTTGGGGGTACGGTGCTCTCTATGTTGGGGGTGCAGGGTTCTCTATGTTGGGGGTGCTGTGTTCTCTATGTTGGGGGTACTGTGTTCTCTATGTTGGGGGTGTGGTGTTCTCTATGTTGGGGGTGCAGTGTTCTCTATGTTGGGGGCACTGTGCTCTCTATGTTGAGGTGCTGTGTTCTCTATGTTTGGGGTGCTGTGTTCTCTATGTTGGGGGTGCGGTGTTCTCTATGTTGGGGGTGTTGTGTTCTCTATGTTGGGGGTGTTGTGTTCCCTATGTTGGGGGTGCAGTGTTCTCTATGTTCGGGGTGTTGTGTTCTCTATGTTGAGGGTGCAGTGTTCTCTATGTTGGGGGTGCTGTGTTCTCTATGTTGGGGGTGCTGTGTTCTCTATGTTGGGGGTGCAGTGTTCCCTATGTTGGGGGTGCAGTGTTCTCTATGTTGGGTGTGCAGTGTTCTCTATGTTGGGGGCGCTGTGTTCTCTATGTTGGGGTGTGGTGTTCTCTATGTTGGGAGTCGGTTGTTCTCTATGTTGGGGGCGCTGTGCTCTCTATGTTGGGGGTGCTGTGTTCTCTATGTTGGGGGTGCTGTGTTCTCTATGTTGGGGGTGGGGTGCTCTCTATGTTGGGGGTGTGGTGTTCTCTATGTTGCTGTGCTGTGTTCTCTATGTTGGGGGTGTGGTGTTCTCTATGTTGGGGGCGCTGTGTTCTCTATGTTGGGGGTGCTGTGTTCTCTATGTTGGGGTGCGGTGTTCTCTATGTTGGGGGTGCTGTGTTCTCTATGTTGGGGTGCGGTGTTCTCTATGTTGGGGTGCTGTGTTCTCTATGTTGGGGGTGCGGTGTTCTCTATGTTGGGGGTGCTGTGTTCTCTATGTTGGGGTGCGGTGTTCTCTATGTTGGGGGTGCTGTGTTCTCTATGTTGGGGTGCGGTGTTCTCTATGTTGGGGTGCTGTGTTCTCTATGTTGGGGTGCTGTGTTCTCTATGTTGGGGTGCGGTGTTCTCTATGTTGGGGTGCTGTGTTCTCTATGTTGGGGGTGCTGTGTTCTCTATGTTGGGGTGCGGTGTTCTCTATGTTGGGGTGCAGTGTTCTCTATGTTGGGGTGCAGTGTTCTCTATGTTGGGGGTGCAGTGTTCTCTATGTTGGGGTGCTGTGTTCTCTATGTTGGGGTGCTGTGTTCTCTATGTTGGGGTGCTGTGTTCTCTATGTTGGGGGTGCGGTGTTCTCTATGTTGGGGGTGTGGTGTTCTCTATGTTGGGGGTGCTGTGTTCTCTATGTTGGGGGTGTGGTGTTCTCTATGTTGGGGTGCGGTGTTTCCAATGTTGGGGTGCTGTGTTCTCTATGTTGGGGGTGCTGTGTTCTCTATGTTGGGGTGCTGTGTTCTCTATGTTGGGGTGCGGTGTTCTCTATGTTGGGGGTGTTGTGTTCTCTATGTTGAGGGTGCAGTGTTCTCTATGTTGGGGGTGCTGTGTTCTCTATGTTGGGGGTGCTGTGTTCTCTATGTTGGGGGTGCTGTGTTCTCTATGTTGGGGTGCTGTGTTCTCTATGTTGGGGGTGTGGTGTTCTCTATGTTGGGGGTGCTGTGTTCTCTATGTTGGGGGTACGGTGCTCTCTATGTTGGGGGTGAGGTACTCTCTATGTTGGGGGTGCGGTGTTCTCTATGTTGGGGGTACGGTGCTCTCTATGTTGGGGGTGCAGGGTTCTCTATGTTGGGGGTGCTGTGTTCTCTATGTTGGGGGTACTGTGTTCTCTATGTTGGGGGTGTGGTGTTCTCTATGTTGGGGGTGCAGTGTTCTCTATGTTGGGGGCACTGTGCTCTCTATGTTGAGGTGCTGTGTTCTCTATGTTTGGGGTGCTGTGTTCTCTATGTTGGGGGTGCGGTGTTCTCTATGTTGGGGGTGTTGTGTTCTCTATGTTGGGGGTGTTGTGTTCCCTATGTTGGGGGTGCAGTGTTCTCTATGTTCGGGGTGTTGTGTTCTCTATGTTGAGGGTGCAGTGTTCTCTATGTTGGGGGTGCTGTGTTCTCTATGTTGGGGGTGCTGTGTTCTCTATGTTGGGGGTGCAGTGTTCCCTATGTTGGGGGTGCAGTGTTCTCTATGTTGGGTGTGCAGTGTTCTCTATGTTGGGGGCGCTGTGTTCTCTATGTTGGGGTGTGGTGTTCTCTATGTTGGGAGTCGGTTGTTCTCTATGTTGGGGGCGCTGTGCTCTCTATGTTGGGGGTGCTGTGTTCTCTATGTTGGGGGTGCTGTGTTCTCTATGTTGGGGGTGGGGTGCTCTCTATGTTGGGGGTGTGGTGTTCTCTATGTTGCTGTGCTGTGTTCTCTATGTTGGGGGTGTGGTGTTCTCTATGTTGGGGGCGCTGTGTTCTCTATGTTGGGGGTGCTGTGTTCTCTATGTTGGGGTGCGGTGTTCTCTATGTTGGGGGTGCTGTGTTCTCTATGTTGGGGTGCGGTGTTCTCTATGTTGGGGTGCTGTGTTCTCTATGTTGGGGGTGCGGTGTTCTCTATGTTGGGGGTGCTGTGTTCTCTATGTTGGGGTGCGGTGTTCTCTATGTTGGGGGTGCTGTGTTCTCTATGTTGGGGTGCGGTGTTCTCTATGTTGGGGTGCTGTGTTCTCTATGTTGGGGTGCTGTGTTCTCTATGTTGGGGTGCGGTGTTCTCTATGTTGGGGTGCTGTGTTCTCTATGTTGGGGGTGCTGTGTTCTCTATGTTGGGGTGCGGTGTTCTCTATGTTGGGGTGCAGTGTTCTCTATGTTGGGGTGCAGTGTTCTCTATGTTGGGGGTGCAGTGTTCTCTATGTTGGGGTGCTGTGTTCTCTATGTTGGGGTGCTGTGTTCTCTATGTTGGGGTGCTGTGTTCTCTATGTTGGGGGTGCGGTGTTCTCTATGTTGGGGGTGTGGTGTTCTCTATGTTGGGGGTGCTGTGTTCTCTATGTTGGGGGTGTGGTGTTCTCTATGTTGGGGTGCGGTGTTTCCAATGTTGGGGTGCTGTGTTCTCTATGTTGGGGGTGCTGTGTTCTCTATGTTGGGGTGCTGTGTTCTCTATGTTGGGGTGCGGTGTTCTCTATGTTGGGGGTGCTGTGTTCTCTATGTTGGGGTGCTGTGTTCTCTATGTTGGGGGTGCGGTGTTCTCTATGTTGGGGGTGCGGTGTTCTCTATGTTGGGGGTGTGGTGTTCTCTATGTTGGGGGCGCTGTGTTCTCTATGTTGGGGTGCTGTGTTCTCTATGTTGGGGGTGCGGTGTTCTCTATGTTGGGGGTGGTGTTCTCTATGTTGGGGGTGCTGTGTTCTCTATGTTGGGGTGCAGTGTTCTCTATGTTGGGGGTGAGGTGCTCTCTATGTTGGGGGTGCAGGGTTCTCTATGTTGGGGGTGCTGTGTTCTCTATGTTGGGGGTGGGGTGCTCTCTATGTTGGGGGTGTGGTGTTCTCTATGTTGGGGGTGCGGTGTTCTCTATGTTGGGGGTGGGGTGCTCTCTATGTTGGGGGTGTGGTGTTCTCTATGTTGGGGGTGCTGTGTTCTCTATGTTGGGGGTGTGGTGTTCTCTATGTTGGGGGTGCTGTGTTCTCTATGTTGGGGGTACGGTGCTCTCTATGTTGGGGGTGAGGTACTCTCTATGTTGGGGGTGCGGTGTTCTCTATGTTGGGGGTACGATGCTCTCTATGTTGGGGGTGCAGGGTTCTCTATGTTGGGGGTGCTGTGTTCTCTATGTTGGGGGTACTGTGTTCTCTATGTTGGGGTGCGGTGTTTCCAATGTTGGGGTGCTGTGTTCTCTATGTTGGGGGTGTGGTGTTCTCTATGTTGGGGGTGCAGTGTTCTCTATGTTGGGGGCACTGTGCTCTCTATGTTGAGGTGCTGTGTTCTCTATGTTTGGGGTGCTGTGTTCTCTATGTTGGGGGTGCGGTGTTCTCTATGTTGGGGGTGTTGTGTTCTCTATGTTGGGGGTGTTGTGTTCCCTATGTTGGGGGTGCAGTGTTCTCTATGTTGGGGGTGTTGTGTTCTCTATGTTGAGGGTGCAGTGTTCTCTATGTTGGGGGTGCTGTGTTCTCTATGTTGGGGGTGCTGTGTTCTCTATGTTGGGGGTGCTGTGTTCTCTATGTTGGGGTGCTGTGTTCTCTATGTTGGGGGTGTGGTGTTCTCTATGTTGGGGGTGCTGTGTTCTCTATGTTGGGGGTACGGTGCTCTCTATGTTGGGGGTGAGGTACTCTCTATGTTGGGGGTGCGGTGTTCTCTATGTTGGGGGTACGGTGCTCTCTATGTTGGGGGTGCAGGGTTCTCTATGTTGGGGGTGCTGTGTTCTCTATGTTGGGGGTACTGTGTTCTCTATGTTGGGGGTGTGGTGTTCTCTATGTTGGGGGTGCAGTGTTCTCTATGTTGGGGGCACTGTGCTCTCTATGTTGAGGTGCTGTGTTCTCTATGTTTGGGGTGCTGTGTTCTCTATGTTGGGGGTGCGGTGTTCTCTATGTTGGGGGTGTTGTGTTCTCTATGTTGGGGGTGTTGTGTTCCCTATGTTGGGGGTGCAGTGTTCTCTATGTTCGGGGTGTTGTGTTCTCTATGTTGAGGGTGCAGTGTTCTCTATGTTGGGGGTGCTGTGTTCTCTATGTTGGGGGTGCTGTGTTCTCTATGTTGGGGGTGCTGTGTTCTCTATGTTGGGGTGCTGTGTTCTCTATGTTGGGGGTGCGGTGTTCTCTATGTTGAGGGTGCTGTGTTCTCTATGTTGGGGGTACTGTGTTCTCTATGTTGGGGGTGCAGTGTTCCCTATGTTGGGGGTGCAGTGTTCTCTATGTTGGGTGTGCAGTGTTCTCTATGTTGGGGGCGCTGTGTTCTCTATGTTGGGGTGTGGTGTTCTCTATGTTGGGAGTCGGTTGTTCTCTATGTTGGGGGCGCTGTGCTCTCTATGTTGGGGGTGCTGTGTTCTCTATGTTGGGGGTGCTGTGTTCTCTATGTTGGGGGTGGGGTGCTCTCTATGTTGGGGGTGTGGTGTTCTCTATGTTGCTGTGCTGTGTTCTCTATGTTGGGGGTGTGGTGTTCTCTATGTTGGGGGCGCTGTGTTCTCTATGTTGGGGGTGCTGTGTTCTCTATGTTGGGGTGCGGTGTTCTCTATGTTGGGGGTGCTGTGTTCTCTATGTTGGGGTGCGGTGTTCTCTATGTTGGGGGTGAGGTGTTCTCTATGTTGGGGGTGCGGTGTTCTCTATGTTGGGGGTGCTGTGTTCTCTATGTTGGGGTGCGGTGTTCTCTATGTTGGGGGTGCTGTGTTCTCTATGTTGGGGTGCGGTGTTCTCTATGTTGGGGTGCTGTGTTCTCTATGTTGGGGTGCTGTGTTCTCTATGTTGGGGTGCGGTGTTCTCTATGTTGGGGTGCTGTGTTCTCTATGTTGGGGGTGCTGTGTTCTCTATGTTGGGGTGCGGTGTTCTCTATGTTGGGGTGCAGTGTTCTCTATGTTGGGGTGCAGTGTTCTCTATGTTGGGGGTGCAGTGTTCTCTATGTTGGGGTGCTGTGTTCTCTATGTTGGGGTGCTGTGTTCTCTATGTTGGGGTGCTGTGTTCTCTATGTTGGGGGTGCGGTGTTCTCTATGTTGGGGGTGTGGTGTTCTCTATGTTGGGGGTGCTGTGTTCTCTATGTTGGGGGTGTGGTGTTCTCTATGTTGGGGGTGCGGTGTTCTCTATGTTGGGGGTGCAGTGTTCTCTATGTTGGGGTGCTGTGTTCTCTATGTTGGGGTGCGGTGTTCTCTATGTTGGGGATGCTGTGTTCTCTATGTTGGGGGTGCTGTGTTCTCTATGTTGGGGGTGTGGTGTTCTCTATGTTGGGGGTGCGGTGTTCTCTATGCTGGGGGTGCTGTGTTCTTGATGTTGGAGTGCGGTGTTCTCTATGTTGGGGTGCTGTGTTCTCTATGTTGGGGTGCGGTGTTCTCTATGTTGGGGTGCTGTGTTCTCTATGCTGGGGGTGCTGTGTTCTCTATGTTGGGGGTGCGGTGTTCTCTATGCTGGGGGTGCTGTGTTCTCGATGTTGGAGTGCGGTGTTCTCTATGTTGGGGTGCTGTGTTCTCTATGTTGGGCGTGCGGTGTTCTCTATGTTGAGGGTGCGGTGTTCTCTATGTTGGGGTGTTGTGTTCCCTATGTTGGGGGTGCTGTGTTCTCTATGTTGGGGTGCGGTGTTCTCTATGTTGGGGGTGCTGTGTTCTCTATGTTGGGGTGCTGTGTTCTCTATGTTGGGGGTGCGGTGTTCTCTATGTTGGGGATGCTGTGTTCTCTATGTTGGGGGTGCTGTGTTCTCTATGTTGGGGGTGCGGTGTTCTCTATGTTGGAGTGCGGTGTTCTCTATGTTGGGGTGCTGTGTTCTCTATGTTGGGGTGCGGTGTTTCCAATGTTGGGGTGCTGTGTTCTCTATGTTGGGGGTGCTGTGTTCTCTATGTTGGGGGTGCGGTGTTCTCTATGTTGGGGTGCAGTGTTCTCTATGTTGGGGGTGTTCTCTATGTTGGAGTGTGGTGTTCTCTATGTTGGGGTGCGGTGTTTCCAATGTTGGGGTGCTGTGTTCTCTATGTTGGGGGTGCTGTGTTCTCTATGTTGGGGTGCTGTGTTCTCTATGTTGGGGTGCGGTGTTCTCTATGTTGGGGGTGCTGTGTTCTCTATGTTGGGGTGCTGTGTTCTCTATGTTGGGGGTGCGGTGTTCTCTATGTTGGGGTGCGGTGTTCTCTATGTTGGGGGTGCGGTGTTCTCTATGTTGGGGGTGTGGTGTTCTCTATGTTGGGGGCGCTGTGTTCTCTATGTTGGGGTGCTGTGTTCTCTATGTTGGGGGTGCGGTGTTCTCTATGTTGGGGGTGGTGTTCTCTATGTTGGGGGTGCTGTGTTCTCTATGTTGGGGTGCAGTGTTCTCTATGTTGGGGGTGAGGTGCTCTCTATGTTGGGGGTGCAGGGTTCTCTATGTTGGGGGTGCTGTGTTCTCTATGTTGGGGGTGGGGTGCTCTCTATGTTGGGGGTGTGGTGTTCTCTATGTTGGGGGTGCGGTGTTCTCTGTGTTGGGGGTGGGGTGCTCTCTATGTTGGGGGTGTGGTGTTCTCTATGTTGGGGGTGCTGTGTTCTCTATGTTGGGGGTGTGGTGTTCTCTATGTTGGGGGTGCTGTGTTCTCTATGTTGGGGGTACGGTGCTCTCTATGTTGGGGGTGAGGTACTCTCTATGTTGGGGGTGCGGTGTTCTCTATGTTGGGGGTACGGTGCTCTCTATGTTGGGGGTGCAGGGTTCTCTATGTTGGGGGTGCTGTGTTCTCTATGTTGGGGGTACTGTGTTCTCTATGTTGGGGTGCGGTGTTTCCAATGTTGGGGTGCTGTGTTCTCTATGTTGGGGGTGCTGTGTTCTCTATGTTGGGGGTGTGGTGTTCTCTATGTTGGGGGTGCAGTGTTCTCTATGTTGGGGGCACTGTGCTCTCTATGTTGAGGTGCTGTGTTCTCTATGTTTGGGGTGCTGTGTTCTCTATGTTGGGGGTGCGGTGTTCTCTATGTTGGGGGTGTTGTGTTCTCTATGTTGGGGGTGTTGTGTTCCCTATGTTGGGGGTGCAGTGTTCTCTATGTTGGGGGTGTTGTGTTCTCTATGTTGAGGGTGCAGTGTTCTCTATGTTGGGGGTGCTGTGTTCTCTATGTTGGGGGTGCTGTGTTCTCTATGTTGGGGGTGCTGTGTTCTCCATGTTGGGGTGCTGTGTTCTCTATGTTGGGGGTGTGGTGTTCTCTATGTTGGGGGTGCTGTGTTCTCTATGTTGGGGGTACGGTGCTCTCTATGTTGGGGGTGAGGTACTCTCTATGTTGGGGGTGCGGTGTTCTCTATGTTGGGGGTACGGTGCTCTCTATGTTGGGGGTGCAGGGTTCTCTATGTTGGGGGTGCTGTGTTCTCTATGTTGGGGGTACTGTGTTCTCTATGTTGGGGGTGTGGTGTTCTCTATGTTGGGGGTGCAGTGTTCTCTATGTTGGGGGCACTGTGCTCTCTATGTTGAGGTGCTGTGTTCTCTATGTTTGGGGTGCTGTGTTCTCTATGTTGGGGGTGCGGTGTTCTCTATGTTGGGGGTGTTGTGTTCTCTATGTTGGGGGTGTTGTGTTCCCTATGTTGGGGGTGCAGTGTTCTCTATGTTGGGGGTGTTGTGTTCTCTATGTTGAGGGTGCAGTGTTCTCTATGTTGGGGGTGCTGTGTTCTCTATGTTGGGGGTGCTGTGTTCTCTATGTTGGGGGTGCTGTGTTCTCTATGTTGGGGTGCTGTGTTCTCTATGTTGGGGGTGCGGTGTTCTCTATGTTGAGGGTGCTGTGTTCTCTATGTTGGGGGTACTGTGTTCTCTATGTTGGGGGTGCAGTGTTCCCTATGTTGGGGGTGCAGTGTTCTCTATGTTGGGGTGCTGTGTTCTCTATGTTGGGGGCGCTGTGTTCTCTATGTTGAGGTGTGGTGTTCTCTATGTTGGGAGTCGGTTGTTCTCTATGTTGGGGGCGCTGTGCTCTCTATGTTGGGGGTGCTGTGTTCTCTATGTTGGGGGTGCTGTGTTCTCTATGTTGGGGGTGGGGTGCTCTCTATGTTGGGGGTGTGGTGTTCTCTATGTTGCTGTGCTGTGTTCTCTATGTTGGGGGTGTGGTGTTCTCTATGTTGGGGGCGCTGTGTTCTCTATGTTGGGGGTGCTGTGTTCTCTATGTTGGGCTGCGGTGTTCTCTATGTTGGGGGTGCTGTGTTCTCTATGTTGGGGTGCGGTGTTCTCTATGTTGGGGTGCTGTGTTCTCTATGTTGGGGGTGCTGTGTTCTCTATGTTGGGGGTGCAGTGTTCTCTATGTTGGGGTGCTGTGTTCTCTATGTTGGGGTGCTGTGTTCTCTATGTTGGGGTGCTGTGTTCTCTATGTTGGGGGTGCGGTGTTCTCTATGTTGGGGGTGTGGTGTTCTCTATGTTGGGGGTGCTGTGTTCTCTATGTTGGGGTGTGGTGTTCTCTATGTTGGGGGTGCGGTGTTCTCTATGTTGGGGGTGCAGTGTTCTCTATGTTGGGGTGCTGTGTTCTCTATGTTGGGGTGCGGTGTTCTCTATGTTGGGGATGCTGTGTTCTCTATGTTGGGGGTGCTGTGTTCTCTATGTTGGGGGTGTGGTGTTCTCTATGTTGGGGGTGCGGTGTTCTCTATGCTGGGGGTGCTGTGTTCTTGATGTTGGAGTGCGGTGTTCTCTATGTTGGGGTGCTGTGTTCTCTATGTTGGGGTGCGGTGTTCTCTATGTTGGGGTGCGGTGTTCTCTATGTTGGGGTGCTGTGTTCTCTATGCTAGGGGTGCTGTGTTCTCTATGTTGGGGGTGCGGTGTTCTCTATGTTGGGGGTGCTGTGTTCTCGATGTTGGAGTGCGGTGTTCTCTATGTTGGGGTGCGGTGTTTCCAATGTTGGGGTGTGGTGTTCTCTATGTTGGGGGTGTGGTGTTCTCTATGTTGGGGGTGCGATGTTCTCTATGTTGGGGGTGCGGTGTTCTCTATGTTGGGGTGCTGTGTTCTCTATGTTGGGGGTGTGGTGTTCTCTATGTTGGGGGTGTGGTGTTCTCTATGTTGGGGGTGCGATGTTCTCTATGTTGGGGGTGCGGTGTTCTCTATGTTGGGGTGCTGTGTTCTCTATGTTGGGGGTGTGGTGTTCTCTATGTTGGGGGTGTTGTGTTCTCTATGTTGGGGGTGCTGTGTTCTCTATGTTGGGGGTGCTGTGTTCTCTATGTTGGGGGTGTGGTGTTCTCTATGTTGGGGGTGCGGTGTTCTCTATGTTGGGGTGCGGTGTTCTCTATGTTGAGGTGAGGTGTTCTCTATGTTGGGGGTGCGGTGTTCTCTATGTTGGGGGTGCGGTGTTCTCTATGTTGGGGGTGCTGTGTTCTCTATGTTGGGGTGTGGTGTTCTCTATGTTGGGGTGCTGTGTTCTCTATGTTGGGGTGCTGTGTTCTCTATGTTGGGTAGCGGTGTTCTCTATGTTGGGGTGCTGTGTTCTCTATGTTGGGGTGCGGTGTTCTCTATGTTGGGGGTGCTGTGTTCTCTATGTTGGGGTGCGGTGTTCTCTATGTTGGGGGTGCTGTGTTCTCTATGTTGGGGTGCGGTGTTCTCTATGTTTCGGGTGCTGTGTTCTCTATGTTGGGGTGCGGTGTTCTCTATGTTGGGGGTGCTGTGTTCTCTATGTTGGGGTGCGGTGTTCTCTATGTTGGGGGTGTGGTGTTCTCTATGTTGGGGTGCTGTGTTCCCTATGTTGGGGGTGTGGTGTTCTCTATGTTGGGGGTGTGGTGTTCTCTATGTTGGGGGTGTGGTGTTCTCTATGTTGGGGTGCTGTGTTCCCTATGTTGGGGGTGTGGTGTTCTCTATGTTGGGGGTGTGGTGTTCTCTATGTTGGGGTGCGGTGTTCTCTATGTTGGGGGTGCGGTGTTCTCTATGTTGGGGTGCTGTGTTCTCTATGTTGGGGTGCTGTGTTCTCTATGTTGGGGGTGCTGTGTTCTCTATGTTGGGGTGTGGTGTTCTCTATGTTGGGGGTGCGGTGTTCTCTATGTTGGGGTGCGGTGTTCTCTATGTTGGGGTGCTGTGTTCTCTATGTTGGGGGTGCTGTGTTCTCTATGTTGGGGTGCGGTGTTCTCTATGTTGGGGGTGTGGTGTTCTCTATGTTGGGGGTGTGGTGTTCTCTATGTTGGGGGTGAGGTGCTCTCTATGTTGGGGGTGCAGGGTTCTCTATGTTGGGGGTGCTGTGTTCTCTATGTTGGGGGTGGGGTGCTCTCTATGTTGGGGGTGTGGTGTTCTCTATGTTGGGGGTGCGGTGTTCTCTATGTTGGGGGTGGGGTGCTCTCTATGTTGGGGGTGTGGTGTTCTCTATGTTGGGGGTGCTGTGTTCTCTATGTTGGGGGTGTGGTGTTCTCTATGTTGGGGGTGCTGTGTTCTCTATGTTGGGGGTACGGTGCTCTCTATGTTGGGGGTGAGGTACTCTCTATGTTGGGGGTGCGGTGTTCTCTATGTTGGGGGTACGGTGCTCTCTATGTTGGGGGTGCAGGGTTCTCTATGTTGGGGGTGCTGTGTTCTCTATGTTGGGGGTACTGTGTTCTCTATGTTGGGGTGCGGTGTTTCCAATGTTGGGGTGCTGTGTTCTCTATGTTGGGGGTGCTGTGTTCTCTATGTTGGGGGTGTGGTGTTCTCTATGTTGGGGGTGCAGTGTTCTCTATGTTGGGGGCACTGTGCTCTCTATGTTGAGGTGCTGTGTTCTCTATGTTTGGGGTGCTGTGTTCTCTATGTTGGGGGTGCGGTGTTCTCTATGTTGGGGGTGTTGTGTTCTCTATGTTGGGGGTGTTGTGTTCCCTATGTTGGGGGTGCAGTGTTCTCTATGTTGGGGGTGTTGTGTTCTCTATGTTGAGGGTGCAGTGTTCTCTATGTTGGGGGTGCTGTGTTCTCTATGTTGGGGGTGCTGTGTTCTCTATGTTGGGGGTGCTGTGTTCTCTATGTTGGGGTGCTGTGTTCTCTATGTTGGGGGTGTGGTGTTCTCTATGTTGGGGGTGCTGTGTTCTCTATGTTGGGGGTACGGTGCTCTCTATGTTGGGGGTGAGGTACTCTCTATGTTGGGGGTGCGGTGTTCTCTATGTTGGGGGTACGGTGCTCTCTATGTTGGGGGTGCAGGGTTCTCTATGTTGGGGGTGCTGTGTTCTCTATGTTGGGGGTACTGTGTTCTCTATGTTGGGGGTGTGGTGTTCTCTATGTTGGGGGTGCAGTGTTCTCTATGTTGGGGGCACTGTGCTCTCTATGTTGAGGTGCTGTGTTCTCTATGTTTGGGGTGCTGTGTTCTCTATGTTGGGGGTGCGGTGTTCTCTATGTTGGGGGTGTTGTGTTCTCTATGTTGGGGGTGTTGTGTTCCCTATGTTGGGGGTGCAGTGTTCTCTATGTTCGGGGTGTTGTGTTCTCTATGTTGAGGGTGCAGTGTTCTCTATGTTGGGGGTGCTGTGTTCTCTATGTTGGGGGTGCTGTGTTCTCTATGTTGGGGGTGCTGTGTTCTCTATGTTGGGGTGCTGTGTTCTCTATGTTGGGGGTGCGGTGTTCTCTATGTTGAGGGTGCTGTGTTCTCTATGTTGGGGGTACTGTGTTCTCTATGTTGGGGGTGCAGTGTTCCCTATGTTGGGGGTGCAGTGTTCTCTATGTTGGGTGTGCAGTGTTCTCTATGTTGGGGGCGCTGTGTTCTCTATGTTGGGGTGTGGTGTTCTCTATGTTGGGAGTCGGTTGTTCTCTATGTTGGGGGCGCTGTGCTCTCTATGTTGGGGGTGCTGTGTTCTCTATGTTGGGGGTGCTGTGTTCTCTATGTTGGGGGTGGGGTGCTCTCTATGTTGGGGGTGTGGTGTTCTCTATGTTGCTGTGCTGTGTTCTCTATGTTGGGGGTGTGGTGTTCTCTATGTTGGGGGCGCTGTGTTCTCTATGTTGGGGGTGCTGTGTTCTCTATGTTGGGGTGCGGTGTTCTCTATGTTGGGGGTGCTGTGTTCTCTATGTTGGGGTGCGGTGTTCTCTATGTTGGGGTGCTGTGTTCTCTATGTTGGGGGTGCGGTGTTCTCTATGTTGGGGGTGCTGTGTTCTCTATGTTGGGGTGCGGTGTTCTCTATGTTGGGGGTGCTGTGTTCTCTATGTTGGGGTGCGGTGTTCTCTATGTTGGGGTGCTGTGTTCTCTATGTTGGGGGTGCTGTGTTCTCTATGTTGGGGTGCGGTGTTCTCTATGTTGGGGTGCAGTGTTCTCTATGTTGGGGTGCAGTGTTCTCTATGTTGGGGGTGCAGTGTTCTCTATGTTGGGGTGCTGTGTTCTCTATGTTGGGGTGCTGTGTTCTCTATGTTGGGGTGCTGTGTTCTCTATGTTGGGGGTGCGGTGTTCTCTATGTTGGGGGTGTGGTGTTCTCTATGTTGGGGGTGCTGTGTTCTCTATGTTGGGGGTGTGGTGTTCTCTATGTTGGGGGTGCGGTGTTCTCTATGTTGGGGGTGCAGTGTTCTCTATGTTGGGGTGCTGTGTTCTCTATGTTGGGGTGCGGTGTTCTCTATGTTGGGGATGCTGTGTTCTCTATGTTGGGGGTGCTGTGTTCTCTATGTTGGGGGTGTGGTGCTCTCTATGTTGGGGGTGCGGTGTTCTCTATGCTGGGGGTGCTGTGTTCTCGATGTTGGAGTGCGGTGTTCTCTATGTTGGGGTGCGGTGTTTCCAATGTTGGGGTGTGGTGTTCTCTATGTTGGGGGTGCGGTGTTCTCTATGTTGGGGGTGCGATGTTCTCTATGTTGGGGGTGCGGTGTTCTCTATGTTGGGGTGCTGTGTTCTCTATGTTGGGGGTGTGGTGTTCTCTATGTTGGGGGTGTGGTGTTCTCTATGTTGGGGGTGCGGTGTTCTCTATGTTGGGGTGCTGTGTTCTCTATGTTGGGGGTGTGGTGTTCTCTATGTTGGGGGTGCTGTGTTCTCTATGTTGGGGGTGCTGTGTTCTCTATGTTGGGGGTGCTGTGTTCTCTATGTTGGGGGTGTGGTGTTCTCTATGTTGGGGGTGCGGTGTTCTCTATGTTGGGGTGCGGTGTTCTCTATGTTGAGGTGAGGTGTTCTCTATGTTGGGGGTGCGGTGTTCTCTATGTTGGGGGTGCGGTGTTCTCTATGTTGGGGGTGCTGTGTTCTCTATGTTGGGGTGTGGTGTTCTCTATGTTGGGGTGCTGTGTTCTCTATGTTGGGGTGCTGTGTTCTCTATGTTGGGTAGCGGTGTTCTCTATGTTGGGGTGCTGTGTTCTCTATGTTGGGGTGCGGTGTTCTCTATGTTGGGGGTGCTGTGTTCTCTATGTTGGGGTGCGGTGTTCTCTATGTTGGGGGTGCTGTGTTCTCTATGTTGGGGTGCGGTGTTCTCTATGTTTCGGGTGCTGTGTTCTCTATGTTGGGGTGCGGTGTTCTCTATGTTGGGGGTGCTGTGTTCTCTATGTTGGGGTGCGGTGTTCTCTATGTTGGGGGTGTGGTGTTCTCTATGTTGGGGTGCTGTGTTCCCTATGTTGGGGGTGTGGTGTTCTCTATGTTGGGGGTGTGGTGTTCTCTATGTTGGGGGTGTGGTGTTCTCTATGTTGGGGTGCTGTGTTCCCTATGTTGGGGGTGTGGTGTTCTCTATGTTGGGGGTGTGGTGTTCTCTATGTTGGGGTGCGGTGTTCTCTATGTTGGGGGTGCGGTGTTCTCTATGTTGGGGTGCTGTGTTCTCTATGTTGGGGTGCTGTGTTCTCTATGTTGGGGGTGCTGTGTTCTCTATGTTGGGGTGCGGTGTTCTCTATGTTGGGGGTGTGGTGTTCTCTATGTTGGGGGTGTGGTGTTCTCTATGTTGGGGGTGAGGTGCTCTCTATGTTGGGGGTGCAGGGTTCTCTATGTTGGGGGTGCTGTGTTCTCTATGTTGGGGGTGGGGTGCTCTCTATGTTGGGGGTGTGGTGTTCTCTATGTTGGGGGTGCGGTGTTCTCTATGTTGGGGGTGGGGTGCTCTCTATGTTGGGGGTGTGGTGTTCTCTATGTTGGGGGTGCTGTGTTCTCTATGTTGGGGGTGTGGTGTTCTCTATGTTGGGGGTGCTGTGTTCTCTATGTTGGGGGTACGGTGCTCTCTATGTTGGGGGTGAGGTACTCTCTATGTTGGGGGTGCGGTGTTCTCTATGTTGGGGGTACGGTGCTCTCTATGTTGGGGGTGCAGGGTTCTCTATGTTGGGGGTGCTGTGTTCTCTATGTTGGGGGTACTGTGTTCTCTATGTTGGGGTGCGGTGTTTCCAATGTTGGGGTGCTGTGTTCTCTATGTTGGGGGTGCTGTGTTCTCTATGTTGGGGGTGTGGTGTTCTCTATGTTGGGGGTGCAGTGTTCTCTATGTTGGGGGCACTGTGCTCTCTATGTTGAGGTGCTGTGTTCTCTATGTTTGGGGTGCTGTGTTCTCTATGTTGGGGGTGCGGTGTTCTCTATGTTGGGGGTGTTGTGTTCTCTATGTTGGGGGTGTTGTGTTCCCTATGTTGGGGGTGCAGTGTTCTCTATGTTGGGGGTGTTGTGTTCTCTATGTTGAGGGTGCAGTGTTCTCTATGTTGGGGGTGCTGTGTTCTCTATGTTGGGGGTGCTGTGTTCTCTATGTTGGGGGTGCTGTGTTCTCTATGTTGGGGTGCTGTGTTCTCTATGTTGGGGGTGTGGTGTTCTCTATGTTGGGGGTGCTGTGTTCTCTATGTTGGGGGTACGGTGCTCTCTATGTTGGGGGTGAGGTACTCTCTATGTTGGGGGTGCGGTGTTCTCTATGTTGGGGGTACGGTGCTCTCTATGTTGGGGGTGCAGGGTTCTCTATGTTGGGGGTGCTGTGTTCTCTATGTTGGGGGTACTGTGTTCTCTATGTTGGGGGTGTGGTGTTCTCTATGTTGGGGGTGCAGTGTTCTCTATGTTGGGGGCACTGTGCTCTCTATGTTGAGGTGCTGTGTTCTCTATGTTTGGGGTGCTGTGTTCTCTATGTTGGGGGTGCGGTGTTCTCTATGTTGGGGGTGTTGTGTTCTCTATGTTGGGGGTGTTGTGTTCCCTATGTTGGGGGTGCAGTGTTCTCTATGTTCGGGGTGTTGTGTTCTCTATGTTGAGGGTGCAGTGTTCTCTATGTTGGGGGTGCTGTGTTCTCTATGTTGGGGGTGCTGTGTTCTCTATGTTGGGGGTGCTGTGTTCTCTATGTTGGGGTGCTGTGTTCTCTATGTTGGGGGTGCGGTGTTCTCTATGTTGAGGGTGCTGTGTTCTCTATGTTGGGGGTACTGTGTTCTCTATGTTGGGGGTGCAGTGTTCCCTATGTTGGGGGTGCAGTGTTCTCTATGTTGGGTGTGCAGTGTTCTCTATGTTGGGGGCGCTGTGTTCTCTATGTTGGGGTGTGGTGTTCTCTATGTTGGGAGTCGGTTGTTCTCTATGTTGGGGGCGCTGTGCTCTCTATGTTGGGGGTGCTGTGTTCTCTATGTTGGGGGTGCTGTGTTCTCTATGTTGGGGGTGGGGTGCTCTCTATGTTGGGGGTGTGGTGTTCTCTATGTTGCTGTGCTGTGTTCTCTATGTTGGGGGTGTGGTGTTCTCTATGTTGGGGGCGCTGTGTTCTCTATGTTGGGGGTGCTGTGTTCTCTATGTTGGGGTGCGGTGTTCTCTATGTTGGGGGTGCTGTGTTCTCTATGTTGGGGTGCGGTGTTCTCTATGTTGGGGTGCTGTGTTCTCTATGTTGGGGGTGCGGTGTTCTCTATGTTGGGGGTGCTGTGTTCTCTATGTTGGGGTGCGGTGTTCTCTATGTTGGGGGTGCTGTGTTCTCTATGTTGGGGTGCGGTGTTCTCTATGTTGGGGTGCTGTGTTCTCTATGTTGGGGTGCTGTGTTCTCTATGTTGGGGTGCGGTGTTCTCTATGTTGGGGTGCTGTGTTCTCTATGTTGGGGGTGCTGTGTTCTCTATGTTGGGGTGCGGTGTTCTCTATGTTGGGGTGCAGTGTTCTCTATGTTGGGGTGCAGTGTTCTCTATGTTGGGGGTGCAGTGTTCTCTATGTTGGGGTGCTGTGTTCTCTATGTTGGGGTGCTGTGTTCTCTATGTTGGGGTGCTGTGTTCTCTATGTTGGGGGTGCGGTGTTCTCTATGTTGGGGGTGTGGTGTTCTCTATGTTGGGGGTGCTGTGTTCTCTATGTTGGGGGTGTGGTGTTCTCTATGTTGGGGGTGCGGTGTTCTCTATGTTGGGGGTGCAGTGTTCTCTATGTTGGGGTGCTGTGTTCTCTATGTTGGGGTGCGGTGTTCTCTATGTTGGGGATGCTGTGTTCTCTATGTTGGGGGTGCTGTGTTCTCTATGTTGGGGGTGTGGTGTTCTCTATGTTGGGGGTGCGGTGTTCTCTATGCTGGGGGTGCTGTGTTCTTGATGTTGGAGTGCGGTGTTCTCTATGTTGGGGTGCTGTGTTCTCTATGTTGGGGTGCGGTGTTCTCTATGTTGGGGTGCTGTGTTCTCTATGCTGGGGGTGCTGTGTTCTCTATGTTGGGGGTGCGGTGTTCTCTATGCTGGGGGTGCTGTGTTCTCGATGTTGGAGTGCGGTGTTCTCTATGTTGGGGTGCTGTGTTCTCTATGTTGGGCGTGCGGTGTTCTCTATGTTGAGGGTGCTGTGTTCTCTATGTTGGGGATGCTGTGTTCTCTATGTTGGGGGTGCTGTGTTCTCTATGTTGGGGGTGCGGTGTTCTCTATGTTGGAGTGCGGTGTTCTCTATGTTGGGGTGCTGTGTTCTCTATGTTGGGGTGCGGTGTTTCCAATGTTGGGGTGCTGTGTTCTCTATGTTGGGGGTGCTGTGTTCTCTATGTTGGGGGTGCTGTGTTCTCTATGTTGGGGGTGCGGTGTTCTCTATGTTGGGGTGCAGTGTTCTCTATGTTGGGGGTGTTCTCTATGTTGGAGTGTGGTGTTCTCTATGTTGGGGTGCGGTGTTTCCAATGTTGGGGTGCTGTGTTCTCTATGTTGGGGGTGCTGTGTTCTCTATGTTGGGGTGCTGTGTTCTCTATGTTGGGGTGCGGTGTTCTCTATGTTGGGGGTGCTGTGTTCTCTATGTTGGGGTGCTGTGTTCTCTATGTTGGGGGTGCGGTGTTCTCTATGTTGGGGTGCGGTGTTCTCTATGTTGGGGGTGCGGTGTTCTCTATGTTGGGGGTGTGGTGTTCTCTATGTTGGGGGCGCTGTGTTCTCTATGTTGGGGTGCTGTGTTCTCTATGTTGGGGGTGCGGTGTTCTCTATGTTGGGGGTGGTGTTCTCTATGTTGGGGGTGCTGTGTTCTCTATGTTGGGGTGCAGTGTTCTCTATGTTGGGGGTGAGGTGCTCTCTATGTTGGGGGTGCAGGGTTCTCTATGTTGGGGGTGCTGTGTTCTCTATGTTGGGGGTGGGGTGCTCTCTATGTTGGGGGTGTGGTGTTCTCTATGTTGGGGGTGCGGTGTTCTCTATGTTGGGGGTGGGGTGCTCTCTATGTTGGGGGTGTGGTGTTCTCTATGTTGGGGGTGCTGTGTTCTCTATGTTGGGGGTGTGGTGTTCTCTATGTTGGGGGTGCTGTGTTCTCTATGTTGGGGGTACGGTGCTCTCTATGTTGGGGGTGAGGTACTCTCTATGTTGGGGGTGCGGTGTTCTCTATGTTGGGGGTGCTGTGTTCTCTATGTTGGGGGTACTGTGTTCTCTATGTTGGGGTGCGGTGTTTCCAATGTTGGGGTGCTGTGTTCTCTATGTTGGGGGTGCTGTGTTCTCTATGTTGGGGGTGCTGTGTTCTCTATGTTGGGGGTGCGGTGTTCTCTATGTTGGGGTGCAGTGTTCTCTATGTTGGGGGTGTTCTCTATGTTGGAGTGTGGTGTTCTCTATGTTGGGGTGCGGTGTTTCCAATGTTGGGGTGCTGTGTTCTCTATGTTGGGGGTGCTGTGTTCTCTATGTTGGGGTGCTGTGTTCTCTATGTTGGGGTGCGGTGTTCTCTATGTTGGGGGTGCTGTGTTCTCTATGTTGGGGTGCTGTGTTCTCTATGTTGGGGGTGCGGTGTTCTCTATGTTGGGGTGCGGTGTTCTCTATGTTGGGGGTGCGGTGTTCTCTATGTTGGGGGTGTGGTGTTCTCTATGTTGGGGGCGCTGTGTTCTCTATGTTGGGGTGCTGTGTTCTCTATGTTGGGGGTGCGGTGTTCTCTATGTTGGGGGTGGTGTTCTCTATGTTGGGGGTGCTGTGTTCTCTATGTTGGGGTGCAGTGTTCTCTATGTTGGGGGTGAGGTGCTCTCTATGTTGGGGGTGCAGGGTTCTCTATGTTGGGGGTGCTGTGTTCTCTATGTTGGGGGTGGGGTGCTCTCTATGTTGGGGGTGTGGTGTTCTCTATGTTGGGGGTGCGGTGTTCTCTATGTTGGGGGTGGGGTGCTCTCTATGTTGGGGGTGTGGTGTTCTCTATGTTGGGGGTGCTGTGTTCTCTATGTTGGGGGTGTGGTGTTCTCTATGTTGGGGGTGCTGTGTTCTCTATGTTGGGGGTACGGTGCTCTCTATGTTGGGGGTGAGGTACTCTCTATGTTGGGGGTGCGGTGTTCTCTATGTTGGGGGTACGGTGCTCTCTATGTTGGGGGTGCAGGGTTCTCTATGTTGGGGGTGCTGTGTTCTCTATGTTGGGGGTACTGTGTTCTCTATGTTGGGGTGCGGTGTTTCCAATGTTGGGGTGCTGTGTTCTCTATGTTGGGGGTGCTGTGTTCTCTATGTTGGGGGTGTGGTGTTCTCTATGTTGGGGGCACTGTGCTCTCTATGTTGAGGTGCTGTGTTCTCTATGTTTGGGGTGCTGTGTTCTCTATGTTGGGGGTGCGGTGTTCTCTATGTTGGGGGTGTTGTGTTCTCTATGTTGGGGGTGTTGTGTTCCCTATGTTGGGGGTGCAGTGTTCTCTATGTTGGGGGTGTTGTGTTCTCTATGTTGAGGGTGCAGTGTTCTCTATGTTGGGGGTGCGGTGTTCTCTATGTTGAGGTGAGGTGTTCTCTATGTTGGGGGTGCTGTGTTCTCTATGTTGGGGTGCTGTGTTCTCTATGTTGGGGGTGCTGTGTTCTCTATGTTGGGGTGTGGTGTTCTCTATGTTGGGGTGCTGTGTTCTCTATGTTGGGGTGCTGTGTTCTCTATGTTGGGTAGCGGTGTTCTCTATGTTGGGGTGCTGTGTTCTCTATGTTGGGGTGCGGTGTTCTCTATGTTGGGGGTGCTGTGTTCTCTATGTTGGGGTGCGGTGTTCTCTATGTTGGGGGTGCTGTGTTCTCTATGTTGGGGTGCGGTGTTCTCTATGTTTCGGGTGCTGTGTTCTCTATGTTGGGGTGCGGTGTTCTCTATGTTGGGGGTGCTGTGTTCTCTATGTTGGGGTGCGGTGTTCTCTATGTTGGGGGTGCTGTGTTCTCTATGTTGGGGTGTGGTATTCTCTATGTTGGGGTGCGGTGTTCTCTATGTTGGGGTGCGGTGTTCTCTATGTTGGGGTGCTGTGTTCCCTATGTTGGGGGTGTGGTGTTCTCTATGTTGGGGGTGTGGTGTTCTCTATGTTGGGGGTGCGGTGTTCTCTATGTTGGGGGTGCTGTGTTCATTATGTTGGGGGTGCGGTGTTCTCTATGTTGGGGGTGCGGTGTTCTCTATGTTGGGGTGCTGTGTTCTCTATGTTGGGGTGCTGTGTTCTCTATGTTGGGGGTGCGGTGTTCTCTATGTTGGGGGTGCGGTGTTCTCTATGTTGGGGTGCGGTGTTCTCTATGTTGGGGTGCTGTGTTCTCTATGTTGGGGGTGCTGTGTTCTCTATGTTGGGGTGCGGTGTTCTCTATGTTGGGGGTGTGGTGTTCTCTATGTTGGGGGTGTGGTGTTCTCTATGTTGGGGGTGCTGTGTTCTCTATGTTGGGGGTGCAGTCTTCTCTATGTTGGGGTGCTGTGTTCTCTATGTTGGGGGTGCTGTGTTCTCTATGTTGGGGTGCGGTGTTCTCTATGTTGGGGGTGCTGTGTTCTCTATGTTGGGGGTGCTGTGTTCTCTATGTTGGGGGTGCTGTGTTCTCTATGTTGGGGGTGCAGTCTTCTCTATGTTGGGGTGCTGTGTTCTCTATGTTGGGGGTGCTGTGTTCTCTATGTTGGGGTGCGGTGTTCTCTATGTTGGGGGTGCGGTGTTCTCTATGTTGGGGGTGCTGTGTTCTCTATGTTGGGGTGCTGTGTTCTCTATGTTGGGGGTGCGGTGTTCTCTATGTTGGGGGTGCGGTGTTCTCTATGTTGGGGGTGCGGTGTTCTCTATGTTGGGGTGCGGTGTTCTCTATGTTGGGGTGCGGTGTTCTCTATGTTGGGGTGCGGTGTTCTCTATGTTGGGGGTGCTGTGTTCTCTATGTTGGGGTGCTGTGTTCTCTATGTTGGGGTGCTGTGTTCTCTATGTTGGGGGTGTGGTGTTCTCTATGTTGGGGTGCTGTGTTCTCTATGTTGGGGTGCGGTGTTCTCTATGTTGGGGTGCTGTGTTCTCTATGTTGGGGTGCTGTGTTCTCTATGTTGGGGTGCTGTGTTCTCTATGTTGGGGGTGCTGTGTTCTCTATGTTGGGGTGCTGTGTTCTCTATGTTGGGGTGCGGTGTTCTCTATGTTGGGGTGCGGTGTTCTCTATGTTGGGGGTGTGGTGTTCTCTATGTTGGGGTGCGGTGTTCTCTATGTTGGGGGTGCGGTGTTCTCTATGTTGGGGTGCGGTGTTTCCAATGTTGGGGTGCGGTGTTTCCAATGTTGGGGTGCGGTGTTTCCAATGTTGGGGGTGTGGTGTTTCCAATGTTGGGGTGCGGTGTTTCCAATGTTGGGGTGCGGTGTTTCCAATGTTGGGGTGCGGTGTTTCCAATGTTGGGGGTGTGGTGTTCTCTATGTTGGGGTGCGGTGTTTCCAATGTTGGGGGTGTGGTGTTCTCTATGTTGGGGTGCGGTGTTTCCAATGTTGGGGGTGCTGTGTTCTCTATGTTGGGGTGCGGTGTTCTCTATGTTGGGGTGCGGTGTTTCCAATGTTGGGGGTGTGGTGTTCTCTATGTTGGGGGGCGGTGTTTCCAATGTTGGGGTGCTGTGTTCCCTATGACAGCACTTGAAGTGATCATGTGCCAGATCCTTAGAGTCTCTTGGGAGGAGTAATGAGGGCGGGGGATGGGATGTTATCAGGAAGCTATGTACCGCCCCCTGCTGGCTCCTAACACCAGCCATGATCTGCCTGCATTGCATAGAGAAGCACATCACCGGGTATAAAAAAAGAGTATGTAATGAAAATAGAAAGATTTACAATTTTTTTTTTTTATTATCATTTTGATGAGGGGGGAGGGGAGAGCCAGGAAGGCAAAATATTTTTATTTTTTTTTGCAGTTAGGATTAACCTGGTGAACATGTCGAGAGCCTCGAGTTGCATCTTCTGCCTGAAGGCGCAAATAATGTTTATTAATTAGACAAAGATGTCGTATTTACCGGGGAAATAATATTGAATATAAATAACAAAACAAAAACATAAAGAAAGACAATAAATCCTAAAAAATATTTTGGCTGGCCTGATGTGAACCCAAAATATCAGGAGAACATGAATAGCCCATCAAAATATATAAAAAGATATAAAAAGCAACTAGGAACACCCCCCCCCCCCGCAGCCATTCTTTCCCACAACTAGATGTCCTTAGTATTGATGTCAGCATCATTCAGCCCACTTCCTCTGAGCCCAGATCCTGGATCCACCCTCAGCCTGTGACTAGACAAAAGAAGAAAAGTGAAGAAGTTCTGCTTTGAACCTCGGTGTGAATTCCTCGTCTTCGGCGGTGATGGACCGCGGCCGGTACATAATTCAGGGGTGAACGCTCCGTCAGTCGCTCTTACCGCGATTCCCTCTTAGATTTACCTCCCCGCCGGCCGCAGAACGTCTCCCAGCTGATGTATGAGCGAGGCGGCGTTCCCAGAGATTTAACCTCTATGGTCCCTGTGGCCAAATCCTCATTTATCTCATTTTTTTTTTTTTTTTAAACAAATTGATTAAATTTATTATTATATTTAAAGTGGATTGTAAACCTCAGACATGAAATCTGAACAAAGCATATCCCTCTGTAGTATGTGCTTGTCTCAGTCCAGAGCACTGAGTGTCATTTCTGTCTTCTGCCTCCTTCCTCTGCTAGCAATACATTTCCCCATCGAGCACATATCACCCCCCTCCCCCTCCTCCTCCTAGCACAAATTCTATCCCCTCCCCCAAATCCCCCCTCCTAACACAAATTGCCTCTGTCAATTCCCCCCCCTCCTACCACAAATCCAGCCCCCCCTCCCCATTGTGTCCCCAGTACAAATTTCCTCCTCCCTGCCTGAAACTAACAGACCTAAAAAGCTACAGAGGCGGGAAATCACCCGAATAAAAATCCGAAAATTCAAGAGAATGAAAATCCGAAAATGCAAAACAATAACTAACTAATAATAAATAACTATTAAATTATAGGTATTGGAATTTCCTTTCAAATTTGGCTGTTAGTGAACGTAACGAATACAAATTTTATTTATTTATTTGTTTTTTATTTGTTTTTCGGGTCACTCGTTTATGATCGCGATTCAAAAATTCGCAAATTCGAAAATTGGAAAATTTGAAAAATCCGAAAAAAAAAAGAAAGTAAATCCAAAAATTCTAAAGAATAACGAACTATTGAATTATAAGTGTTGGAATTTCCTATCAAATTTGGCTGTTAGGGAACGTAACGAATACAAATTTTATTTATTTATTTGTTTTTCTTTTTTTTTTTTCGGGTCATTCGTTTGCGATCGCAATTCATAAATTCAAAAATTAGAAAATTGGAAAATTTCAAAATCCGAAAAAAGAAAGAAAATCCAAAAATTCTAAAGAATAACGAACTATTAAATAATAGGTGTTGGAATTTCTTGTCAAATTTGGCTGTTAGTGAACGTAATGAATACAAATTTTATTTATCTATTTGTTTTTCTTTCTTTTTTTTTTCGGGTCATTCGTTTGCGATCGCAATTCATAAATTCAAAAATTAGAAAATTGGAAAATCCGAAAAAAAAAAAGAAAGTAAATCCAATAATTCTGAAGAATAACGAACTATTAAATTATAGGTGTTGGAATTTCCTTTCAAATTTGGCTGTTAGTGAACGTAGCGAATACAAATTTATCCAAAGTCACGAATTATCCGAAATAACGAATGCCGCTTCTAAACGAATGGAACGTAATGAATAAATAGTAATAATATTAATAAAAATGTTTTATTATTAATATTTATTATTATTAATTCGTTATTCGTTCTTTTGGAGGCTCCTAGGTGCCTCTCTAGGGTATTGTAAGGAAGGTTGGGTTCACTCAAGTCTAAGGAAACTGGTGCTGGCTTATGGGCACCCACCTTGCGAGATGTGCGTGAGCATTAGCGTGGCGTTAGCGCACAGCAGCCTCTATAACCCGGAGCACTTCAGGGAGAGGTTGCTGAGGGGTCTTCAGCCAGTTCCTGATTACTGGACCTCCTAATTCTGCCCTTCCTTGTCTTTGGCCTCCTCACTGTGACCTTGGCGTTGCCTTCTACTTCGGCTGACCAGCTTGTTTCCTGGAGCTTCCTGATCCAGTACTATGCTGTCCAGCTGTTCCGGACCAGAGTTTGTGCATGGCTCTGCCACTGTGTCCTGATCTTGGGCACCACTGCTCGGCCATGTCTGCCCCTGGCTGGTGCCTCAAGCTCGTTCCTGTCACCTGTAGCGGTACTTGCTGTTCCTGTTCTTGATCCATGCGCCAGGGTCCACATACCTCTGCATCCAGCAGCCACACAGATCCGGTACTGCCTGCCACTCTGGCACCCATGAAAACCCGACACACTCCCTGTCACCACCTTCAGGAGTGTTGGGTCGGAGTTGCAAGATGAGCTTCTTAATCAACTTAAGCTCTACCAGGTACGTGATAGGCAACGCAATCTGTTTCACATTCAGAAGCTTCAATGAATACAGCTATTAAAAGTGTTTTGGGGTTATTTACTTAAGAGAGAATGTTAGGGCTTGGATTGGATAGGCCAATAGATGCACTACCAGGTCCAGGGATCTGTTATTTTGGATAACAGTGCATATGAAAGACGAGAGCACCACCACAAATGAACATGTCCAGTAGAAGGTTTATGAAACGTGATACAAAAGTTGTTACATTTCGGGGGGGGCCTAAAGCTCCTTCCTCTGGGAGTGGGACCATATACCACCGCAGCAGCTGCCCAAGCTGTATGATCCCTAAAGAAGGAATTTTGAGAACCTGAAACGCGTTGGTTACTCACTTTTGTATCACATTTAATAAATCTTTCTTTATCATATATCACGGGACACAGAGCCACAGTAATTACTGTATGGGTTATATAGGCACCTTTAGGTGAGGAACACTGGCACACCCTAGACAGGAAGTTTGACTCCCTATATAACCCCTCCCCTTATTGGGAGTACCTCCGTTTTTTCGACAGTGTCTTAGGTGTTGGTCATGAGTAAAGATGTGCTATGCTGAGCTCCACTGGAATATTCCTTTGCTGGGGCAAGCTATGCAACCAAATCCATCCAAAGTGTCTTTTTAGGCCGAATTGAATGGTACCCGGGCCTCGTGTCGGAAGAAACGAGGTTTTGCCTGTAACACTTCTCTTTTTAGAGAGCTGGACCCCGGGTTCCAGTGCTTGTTTTTTTCAGCCATATTTCCTGGCGGGGTACTTTATGGATCCAGGGGTGTGGAACCCCCAATAAAAAGGGGCCCCCGGGCCCTGAAGGGTTTTTTTTAAACGGAGCCCACCGTGAGTGGTGAAGATTGGGTCTGTCTGGTTTACCACAGAACCCTGCAGCTGGATAAGGTAAGTGGAGATTCCTAAGGAATTTTCTAATTCATATGGGTTTTCTCCTTTAAGTAAAATGTTGTCATACCTAAAATCGCCACCCGGGGCTGTCAAGAGCACGTACCTGTTCCTTGCTGGTCAGTCTCACTCTGTGTCAGTACAAGCTGCACGCTTCCTCCAGCCCAAGCCTCAGGTAAGATGTTGGAAGGGGGGCTTTTCTTTTAGACATCCCCCACCTGGACTAGTATTTATTTCTCTCCAGGAGGCGAGGGGGCGCAGACCAGTCGGCGGTATGCCGAGTTGCTCCCGCCGCCACCTCCATAGCATTCTTCCAACAGCTCACCTCCTCTCCTCCACCCCAGCCCTCCCCTGCATGCCGATCAGGTCGGATTGGAGCCCCGCTCACGCGGGAAAGCAGTCTTTCCTGAAAAAAAATGAGGGGGGGGGGCATGGTGGGAAGTCAGAGGGAGGGGGCGAGGCTTAGCGCGGCGTCGCCGTGCTTCAACGTTCACAACGCAGGGGCTGTGTAGGCTATAAATACACCTTTTGCAGGTGCATTCAGCTGATGGAGGGACACAGAGCAGATGGAAGGCATGTGAGTGTTGGTGACACAGGCATTCCCCAGGGCACATTTACTTAGCATCAGACTGAGCCTTGATAGCAGCGGTAGTTGCTGGACTATTTTCTCGGCAGTGGGTGCTTTTTCTGGTAGTACCTCTGCATTTGTGCTTAGCACTATGGGCAGAAGGGGAGGTACAAATACCCCAAAAAACAGGGGCTCAAAGGGATCTCTCTCAGACTCTGAGGACCATCCTGCAACACCATCCCCTCCCTGAAAGGCGTAGGGAGGCCGGGCAGAGAGAGCCATCGGAGTTGTCAGGGGCTGCAACTGCTTCCGGCATTTCAGCTCCTGTATATATTACTGAGGAGGCTTTATCCTTAGCCATAACTGGATTGGAGGAAAGATTAGCAGCTTTAATCGCATCTTCACAGAGTGGAAGAAAATGCATTAGGTCCCCTTCTACCACCCAGGACCCTCAAACAGAGGAACAGTGGGGGAGGGAAGATGATTCTCCCTCAGGCTGATGACTCCTCTTCTGAGGGATCAAGTGGGGAAGGACCTTCTTCAGCTTCGCAGGCTGAGAAATTGTTGGTGCAATCTCTTACTGAAATGGTCCGCTCCACATTTAAGCTACCCTTAACTCGGTCGGATGAAGATCCCACTTCTTGTTTGGGTTCACTGAAGCCTCCTCAAGCTTTTCCTGTACATTCATTGCTGGAACAGCTTATGTATTCTGAGTGGGATCACCCAGATTAGCATTTCTTCCCTCCTAAAAAGTTTTCAACACTTTATCCTATGCAGGAAAAATTTACAAAGATGTGGGGTATACCGGCAATTGACGCCGCTATATCCTCTGTAAATAAAAGTTTGACTTGTCCCGTTGACAACGCTCAAATGCTTAGGGATCCAACCGATAAAAAGTTGGAATTCCTGTTAAAAAACATTTTTTTCTTTGGCAGGTTCAGTAGCTCAACCTGTGGTGGCGGCAATTGGGGTGAGTCAATCCTTGAGAGACCACTTGAAACAGGTGCTCAAGGTTTTCCCTTAACAGCCGTCCCAGGATTTAGCCGGACTGCCAGGGCCTTTGTGTTTTGCAATTGAAGCAATCAGAGATTCTATTCTTCAGACCTCTCGCCTTACGTTTGGGTTGGTGCATATGCGTAGAATCTTATGGTTGATAAATTGGTCAGCCGAAGCGCCATGCAAACAGCTCCTGGCTGGGTTTCCTTTCCGTGGTGAAAGGCTGTTTGGGGATGATTTGGACAAATATATCCAAAGGATATCCAGTAGGAAAAGTACCCTTTTGCCAGTTAAGAAAAGGAGTAAACGTCCCTCATTTAAACGGGCTCTTTCTCCAGTGTCGGGCACATCAGCCTCCAGGCAGTCGTGACAGCCTCAACCGTCAGGTTCATGAGGTAAACCTCAGGGTCAACCCCAAGGACAAAAGAAGTCCTGGGGGAGGAAACCTATAAGACAGAACGCTAAAGCCTCTTTATGAAGGGGCGCCCCCGCTCGTTCAAGTCGGGGGGAAGACTGCTACAGTTCTCAAGGGTCTGGCAGGAGGATTTTCAAGACAGATGGGTGGTCTCCACAATAGCTCTAGGTTACAAACTAGAGTTCCAAGAATTCCCGTCTCCTCGTTTCCTCAGGCCAAATGTTCCCAAAGATCCAGAGAAAAAGAAGTCTCCCTTTCAAGCGTTGGAGCGACTTTTTGTTGCAAAAAGTGATCATGGTGGTCCCCATGGAAGAGCAGGGGTTGGGGTTTTATTCAAAACTTTTCACGGTGCCAAAACCATATGGAGATGTCAGACCCATTCTAGATCTCAAAGATCTAAACCAGTTCCTAAAAATTTGATCGTTTCGCATGGAATCAATCCGATCAGTAGTCTCCATCCTACAAGGAGGAGAACTTCTGGCATCAATTGACATTGGCATACCTGAATGTACTTATTTTCCCCGCTCATCAGAAATATCTGCGTTTCAGTTTGTAGCTCTGCCTTTTGGTCTAGCTACTGCACCTCAGGTGTTTACAAAACTTCTGGCCCTTCCACTGGCCAGATTAAGGACTCAAGGTATAACAATTATAGCATACCTAGACGACCTGCTTTTGATAGACCGGTCTGTGGCCCGCTTAGACCAAAGCATGGTCACCACAGTCAACTACCTGGAATACCTAGGTTGGGTTCTCAACCTAGAGAAATCTTCTTTTAAGCCAGTAAGAAGAATAGAGTACTTGGGTCTGGTTATAGATACAGCCCAGAAGAGGGTGTTTTTACCCCAGGCAAAGATCAGCGCCATAAAGAAGCTGGTTCAGGTGGTCAGGGCGAAGAAGGGTCCTTCTATTCGTCTTTGCATGAGGTTGTTGGGAAAGATGGCGGCTTCATTCGAAGTGGTTCCCTATGCTCAGTTTCATTTGAGACTGCTGCAAAACAGTATCCTGTCTGCCTGGAACAAAAAGGTCCAGGCGCTAGATTTTCCGATGCATTTGTCGCCAAAAGTGCGCCAGAGCCTTAGTTGGTGGAGGATACCCGAGAATCTGTGAAAGGGGAAATTCTTCTTACCAATTACCTGGAAGGTGTTAACAACAGATGCCAGTCTTTTGGGTTGGGGAGCAGTCCTGGAAGAGGCAACTGTCCAAGGAAAATGGTCCAGAACCGAAAGGACCTTGCCCATCAACATTCTAGAGATTCGGGCAGCGTACCTAGCCCTAAAGGCCTGGACATTCAGGTTGCGGAATTGTCCTGTCAGGATCCAATCAGACAATGCCACAGCGGTGGCTTATATCAATCACCAAGGGGGCACCAGAGGTCATGCAGCCCAGGGAGAGGTAAACCATATCCTAACCTGGGCAGAAAAGCATGTGCCGTGCATATCGGCAATCTTCATTCCAGGGGTAGAGAATTGGCAGGCGAACTACTTAAGTCGTCAACAGTTGTTTCCGGGGGAATGGTCTCTTCACCCTGACATCTTCCTATATGCCAAAGATGGGGGATCCTGGACGTAGATCTGTTTGCGTCCAGGTTCAACAACAAAGTCGACAACTTTCTGTTGAGAACAAGGGATCCACTCGCATACGGAACAGATGCATTGGTGACCCCGTGGGATCAGTTCTCACTGATTTATGCATTCCCTCCTATTCTGCTGCTACCACGAATCTTCGCAGGATCAAGCAGGAAAGGAAATCGGTGATTCTTGTGGCCCCAGCTTGGCCCAGAAGGTCTTGGTATGCAGAGATCGTAAAGATGGCGGTAGGAGCCCCAGGGACCCTACCACCACGTCCAGACGTGCTATCGCAGGGACCAGTATTCCATCCTACCTTACAAACGCGAAATAATTTCACGTTTTGGCTATTGAAACCCGCATTCTGAAGAATCGTGGGCTTTCAGGCTCAGTGATATCTACTTTGATTAATGCATCATTTATTATAGAGTCTGGAAGCCATATGTTTCCTGCTATGAATCCAAGGGTTGGCATCCCAGAAAATATGAAATAGGTAGAATCCTTGCAAGAGTAAAAATGAGAGCCAGCAAAACTGTAATCCTTGAAGTGTCGTTTATTGGTACATCAGAGTGACAATAAAACAATAAATCTGACACATTTCGGCAAAACCTTGGTTGTAGCTATGACCAAGGCTATTGCCGAAACGCGTCAGCTTTATTGTTTTATTGTCACTCTGATGTACCAATAAATGACACTTCAAGGATTACAGTTTTGCCGGCTCTCCTTATTACTGTTGCATTGGAGTGTGTTGGGACACATCGAGCCTCTGCACCTGTGAGTGGACCTGGTGTATAGATTGAGTTGTCCCTGCAGAGGGCGCTGTTACCTTTCTTCTTTTCCAGGTAGAATCCTTGCCTTTCTGCAAATGGGGTTAGAGATGAAGCTGGCCTTAAGTACCATCAAAGGCCAGGTCTCTCCCTTATCGATTTTGTTTCGACGACCACTTGCTTAGCATTCTTTGGTCCGAAGCTTTATACAGGAGATAACGCGGCTTACTCCACCGGTTATCACACCCCTGAACCCTTGGGACTTGAATTTAGTTCTGTTTGCGTTACAGAAAACAGCCTTTTGAGGCAATACAACATATTCCCTTGGCCCTGTCGACAAGGAAGCTAGTTTTTCTGGTAGCCATATCTTCTGCAAAGAAGGGTATCAGAATTGGCTGCTCTTTCTTGTAAAGAGCCATATTCAATCATTCACAAGGATAGAGTAGTATTGCGTCCTCATCCTAGTTTTTTAGCCGAAGGTGGTTTCAGGTTTTCATCTAAACCAGGATATTGTTCTACCTTCATTTTTTCCAGAACCCTGTTCTACGGAAGAAAAGTCACTCCATTCTCTGGATGTAGTGAGAGCAGTCAAAATCTATTTGGAGGCGACTGCTCAGATTCGGAAAACGGAAGCTTTGTGTTGCCTGAAGGTCCTAGGAAAGGACAGGCAGCGTCGAAATCTTCTATTGCTAAGTGGATTCGGCAAGTAATTGTTCAAGCTTATGGTTTGAAGAGGAAAGTTCCACCTTTTCAAATCATAACGCACTCCGACAGGGCTGTTAGTGCTTCGTTGGCAGAGCGTCACCAAGCCTCCATGGCTCAGATCTGCAAGGCCGCAACTTGGTCTTCAGTCCATACATTCACCAGATTCTATCAGGTGGATGTAAGAAGTCATGAGGATATCGCCTTTGGGCGCAGTGTGCGGGCAGGCAGCAGTGTAGGTTCTCAAGTCTGATTGCACCCTACTTTTGTTTGTGTCTCCCTCGCCTCAGATAGCATAGTTCTGGGACATCCCATACAGTAATTACTGTGTCCCATGATGTAGTCCAAGAAAAGGATTTTCGGGTAAGCTGTACATCCGGTAAAATCCTATTTTTACCGGATGTCTGCTGTGGCGCTCTTGCTGTTATCCAAAGAAAGAGACTAAAAAATGTATCCTTTGACCTTTTCTTGCATCTACTGGGCTCTCCGATCCAAGGCCCAACATCCTCTCTTAAGAAATGAACCCCACACATTCTAATGGCCTTGTTAATTAAAGCCACCAATATTCCCCTTGGCAGCTCTCCTGATTTGGACTACAAACACCTCCTCCTATCTTCACCTGAGGAGCATGTGTTCTGTAGTGCACAGAAGATAGTTGGAAAAGCTGATAACACTGTTTAAGAAGAATTGTTTAGAAGGTAGCAAGGTTACTGGATTTCTGGCGGGATCAAGGGGAAATATTTTTTTGTACTTGCAGAAAATGTACATAGCTTGAAAAAAGAAAACGAGTGCAGCCACCACATCTAAGGACGGATCATTGCTACATATTATTCTTTGTTCTTGGGTTTAGATGTCCTCTAACTTCAAAGGATATCTGTTTCGGCTAAGCGAGAAAAACTGAGCTATTGCGAAAACCACCTGATAAAAGGGCGGTGCTTTTTTTTTTTTCGAATCACCCAATCGGATTCTGATATTCATTCTCCCATATTGCACCAGGCTGCTCTGATTGGTGGCTGTCTGAATACCACGCTGACCTTTACTTGGACACCTCTGATAAATAAATCCATTAATATTCCCCCAACATATTCCGCACGGCATTTGTCCTCACGCACACACGCCTGATTACGCCCACATCGCGCGCACATTTGAGACAAGCAGCCATATTTCTGGCCACCTCCGACCCCGAGGTTCCGTCTCTCTCCGTAAAACTGACATCTCAGAAGACGGCCGGACAGCTGGGCGTCCTTGTCTGAATGGGAAAGGATTGGACTCGGCAGAAATGACTCTTCCTGGCAGCGAGCGCCGTTTTTTTTACTCATTTGGACGTCATGAAAAATATCTGCAGATCCCCACAAGGAGAAAATGAAGGTGAATTAAATTGTGAGAAATTGCTGGCGGGAAGTAACGTTTGTTTACTGCGCTGCTCTGAGATCGTTTGGCGTATTGGGCGTAAAGGTGACCAGTAGGAGGGCTGCTGCCAGGATCCAATGTCTGGGGGATGGGGGGGGCAGCTAAAGGTACAGGTGGGAAATTCTCAAAAAAAACGTCCAGAAAATTTCCTTTAGCTGCATGGCGTTCATTTTCCCCATGGAATAAGTTTCAGTCTCATCGCTGGATTATGCTTCGTCCTCCGGAGAGACAATTTTTGCAGAGATTGCGGAGATTGGGGGGGGGGGGGGGTAATTGGTTGGGGCAGATTGGTGGTTAAGTACCAGCAATTGTCCTGAAACTGAGACAAGGCGACCTGCCGGTATAATGTATGACAAAATTGTCAGATCTCATCTGTCTGAGAAACAGCGTCCCCAGAACACCTGAAAAGCACCCTTGAATCTCGTATAATGCTCCAACTTTTGTAGCCCTTAAATTGTGGGTTTTTCTCTCTTATTCTCCCTCAGAAATGTAAAAAATGTGAATGAGACCATTTGTGTACTGTAGGGACTGTGTCATGTAACCTGGTTAGAGACCGAAGTAACGAGAGGGCTTCCATTGCAGTTCTGGTCCAAGCACCCCTAGAGGTGGTGATAGGGAATGCAAGGCACAAAGTGGCACAGCTGTGTTCACCTGTGGCCGTTCCTGGAGGTGGTCAGCAAGGTAGCTCTTTAACTGGGAGATGGGAGTCTCAGAGGGATCATAGAAAGACACTGTAGAGGAACAGATTGGGCCCAGCAGCTGGCAGAATGTTGACATTCATGGTAGGAAGAGATGGTGCAGAGTAAGGACCAGCAGGGAAGGAATGGTGGGTAGCTGTGTTAAGGTCAAGGGCCATGCTGAGGTCATACACAAGTGAGCAGTAGGATGTAGATGAGAGAGTCAAGGCCTGGAGCAGTGTTTCTCAACTCCAGTCCTCAAGGCGCCCCAACAGGTCATGTTTTCAGGCTTACCATTATTTTGCACAGGTGATTTGATCAGTTTCACTGCCTTAGTAATTACCACAGCCATTTCATCTGAGGGAAATCCGGAAAACATGACCTGTTGGGGCGCCTTGAGGACTGGAGTTTAAAAACACTGGCCTGGAGCCAAGCCAAGGTTGTAGACAGGTGGTTAGTAAGATGTAGATGAGAGAGTCGGGGTCTAGAGCCAAGCCAAGGTTTTAGATGGGTATTCCGTAGGATGTAGATGAGAAAGTCGAGGCCTGGAGCCAAGCCAAGGTTGTAGATGGGTGGTCAGTGGGGTGTAGATGAGAGAGTCGAGGCCTGGAGCCAAGCCAAGGTTGTAGATGGGTGGTTAGTGGGATGTAGATGAGAGAGTCGAGGCCTGGAGCTGAGCCAAGGTCATAGATGGGTGGTCAGGAGAATGTAGATAGGGGTCGAGGCCTGGAGCCAAGCCAAGATAAAAGACTGGTGGTCAGTAGGATGTAGCACCACCAGACAGAAGTCATATTCCTTTTTGATGGCTCAAAGCTTTGGCAACTTGCTGCTTCCTGCTTGCTGGCTTCATAAGGAGATCTATGGATTGAGCGCTTGGGTAGGAGAAGGACAAAAAGCCTGTCGGTTTTCCGTTCAGCGGAGGCCCCTGAAGGAGTGTGTAGTGGGATTTTGGTTTGTAGAGGGGTGGTCAGTAGGACGTAGATGAGAGGGTCGAGGCCTGGAGCCAAGAAAAAGTCATACAGGGGTGGTCAGTAGGATTGGAGATAACTGAGGGGTCAGGAGCCAAAGCTAGAGTCATACAAGGGTTGATCAGTAGAAACGATGTCCTTAAACAAGCCGAGGTCCCGAACAGAAATTAGACAGTGGGGAAATGCATGGGCAGGCCAAGCCGGTAACAGAAAATCAGGATAAATGCAGGATCAAGATACACAGAAGCATTCAATTTCAGCAAGTGCTCTGCAATGAACTAGCTCAGTATCTACAGAAGAGAAGCAGTTAAGTGTCTGCTGGGGATGAAAAAAAAAGAAAAATGAAAAGTTCCCAATAGGACTCTGTAGATAAAGATTTCGGCATTGACGTGTGCTTGGGAAACTCATCCAACCCCTGATGAAGGGAATTTGGCCCCTGAAACGTGTTGGTTTCTGTTTATCTTCCTGTTGTCTCAATTTTACTAACAATAAATCATGATGGACTCTAAAGATTGCCTACTGGCTCTATATTTTTTGTAATTTCCCCTTGTTGATAAAGAAAAAAAAGTGGGAGACAACTACCGCCATATCTTTTTTTTTTTTTTTAGCCTAACTTTTTTTTCGATGGGATGTCACCATTTGGGAAAATGCATTGGAGTCAATTGGGAAATTCAAAATTCAAGGTGGCAAAATGAAAGATATTTTTGGTGTTTTTTAACCCATTTGCGACCACTGAATGTACGCGGCAGCAGGGTGGGTGGGCCTTAACACCCAGCCACTGCATATATGTGTTGCTGTGTAGTTCTGGGACAGGTTCCACCTGCGCCCCCCAGAACTGTATACAAGCTGTCACCAACAATCAGGAACCGGTAGGATGGGCTTCCAATGACGTCAGCACTGTGCAGCCAGTCACAGTGCAGAAAGATTAGGCGCCCCTCTGTGAAGGACCACTTGGCACCCCGGTTGGGTGCCAAGATACAGCTTTCTCCGGTCTGGAACCAGGTATTATAGCTGAGCATTCCACCCAAGAACCAGACAACACTAGCTGGAAACTGAAACTGACTTTATTGTAAATTCACACATAATATATATATCACACAAAATGAAGATCAGAAGGGTCTGATTACATTATCCTAAACAATACAAACTGTAAATAGTAATATCATCAGCACATCTAAGGAACAGCCAACATAAACATAAACAGTAATCCAATTAAACAGTAAGCTTATTAACAACTAGTCACCTGGACAAACCTAGGTGACCCAGTCAGTCCGGCACCAGTATTCAAGAAGACCCAGGGCTGTTCAAATCTCATTAACCAGCTTTCTTTTCACATACATCTTCTCACTGAGTTTCAAGTTGGCAGAGACCATCATAGCTTCCTTGACTGTTAAACATGGTAATGCCATCTTGCATTGTAACATGACATCTTCCTGAATGCTTGTGGCTCCCTCAAATGCCAGGGCCCATAGTCAGTAGGCAAGTGGCTACCATGTAGTCCCCTCCAAAAGCCCCGGTTGGGTCTGTCACACCCTCCTACTAGCCTTGGGTATTAGAGCCCAATTAAAGTGCCAGCTGCAAGTGGCATGGAAGAGTTTGAAATGCAAAAAGCTTTATATAACAAAAGAAGTTTAAAGTTTATTGTACAAGCTAATGTGAGAGATGACATCGCTAGAGAGGAGGTGGAATCCTTATGGGTAGAGCTCCAAAGGGATGAAGCTAAGGGGAAAATAATACTGGGAGTATGCTATAGGCCCCCTAACCTGAGGGAGGAAGTGGAGACGGATCTCCTATCACAAATTGGAGTAGCAGCAAGGATGGGAAGTGTTATCATAATGGGGGATTTTAATTATCCAGACATAGACTGGGCGGAGGGAACCGCGCATTCATCTAAGGCTCGCCAGTTCCTTAATGTCTTGCAGGACAATTTTATGGGTCAGATGGTAGACGCACCAACTAGAAATAAAACATTACTGGATCTACTAATTACCAACAATACAGACCTGATCACGGATGTGGAAATACGGGGCAATTTAGGTAACAGCGATCACAGGTCAATTAGTTTCAGTATAAATCACACAAATAGGAAACATGAAGGGAACACAAAGACACTGAATTTCAAAAGAGCCAACTTCCCTAAACTACAAGCCTTGCTAAAAGGCATAAATTGGGATAAAATATTAGGAACAAAGAATACGGAGGAGAGATGGGTTTGCTTTAAGAGCATATTAAATAAGGGCATTAGCCAATGTATCCCATTGGGTAATAAATTTAAAAGAGCGAACAAAAGTCCTGGATGGCTTAACTCCAATGTAAAAATGCATATAAAAGCAAAGGAGAAGGCCTTCAAAAAATACAAGGTTGAGGGATCATCCTCAGCATTCAGAATTTATAAAGAATGCAATAAGAAATGTAAGGGTGCAATTAGGACGGCTAAGATAGAACATGAAAGACACATAGCGGAGGAGAGCAAAAAAAAATCCCAAGAAATTCTTTAAGTATGTAAACAGTAAAAAAGGGAGGACAGACCATACTGGCCCCATAAAGAATGAGGAAGGACATCTGGTTACAAAGGATGGGGAGATGGCAAAGGTATTGAATTTATTCTTCTCCTCAGTCTTCACGAGTGAATCGGGGGGCTTCAGTAACCAAAACTGCAGTGTTTATCCTCATGACACAACACAGGAAGCACCTCCATGGTTAACAGAGGATGGAATTAAAATTAGACTTGAGAAACTTAACATTAATAAATCACCGGGACCAGATGGCTTGCATCCGAGGGTACTTAGGGAACTCAGTCAGGTGATTGCCAGACTGTTGTTCCTAATTTTTACAGACAGTCTATTGACTGGAATGGTACCAGCTGATTGGAGAAAAGCCAATGTAACACCAATATTTAAAAAGGGCCCAAAAAACATCCCTGGGAATTACAGACCAGTTAGCCTAACATCAATAGTATGTAAACTCTTGGAGGGGATGATAAGGGACTATATACAAGATTTTAGTAATAAGAATGATATCATTAGCAGTAATCAGCATGGATTCATGAAGAATCGTTCTTGCCAAACCAATCTATTAACCTTCTATGAGGAGGGGAGTTGCCATCTAGATAAAGGAAGGCCCGTAGACGTGGTGTATCTGGATTTTGCAAAAGCATTTGACACAGTTCCCCATAAACGTTTACTGTACAAAATAAGGTCCGTTGGCATGGACCATAGGGTGAGTACATGGATTGAAAACTGGCTACAAGGGTGAGTTCAGAGGGTGGTGATAAATGGGGAGTACTCAGAATGGTCAGGGGTGGGTAGTGGGGTTCCCCAGGGTTCTGTGCTGGGACCAATCCTATTTAATTTGTTTATAAATGATCTGGAGGATGGGATAAACAGTTCAATCTCTGTATTTGCAGACAATACTAAGCTAAGCAGGGCAATAACTTCTCCGCAGGATGTGGAAACCTTGCAAAAAGACCTGAACAAATTAATGGGGTGGGCGACTACATGGCAAATGAGGTTCAATGTAGAAAAATGTAAAATAATGCATTTGGGTGGCAAAAATATGAATGCAATCTATACACTGGGGGGAGAACCTCTGGGGGAATCTAGGATGGAAAAGGACCTGGGGGTCCTAGTGGATGATAGGCTCAGCAATGACATGCAATGCCAAGCTGCTGCTAATAAAGCAAACAGAATATTGGAATTAAAAGGGGGATCAACTGCAGAGATAAAACGATAATTCTCCCGCTCTACAAGACTCTGGTCCGGCCGCACCTGGAGTATGCTGTCCAGTTCTGGGCACCAGTCCTCAGGAGGGATGTACTGGAAATGGAGCGAGTACAAAGAAGGGCAACAAAGCTAATAAAGGGTCTGGAGGATCTTAGTTATGAGGAAAGGTTGTGAGCACTGAACTTATTCTCTCTGGAGAAGAGACACTTGAGAGGGGATATGATTTCAATATATAAATACCGGACTGGTGACCCCACAATAGGGATAAAACTTTTTCGCAGAAGAGAGTTTAATAAGACTCGTGGCCACTTATTACAATTAGAAGGAAAGAGGTTTAACCTTAAACTACGTAGAGGGTTCTTTACTGTAAGAGCGGCAAGGATGTGGAATTCCCTTCCACAGGCGGTGGTCTCAGCGGGGAGCATTGATAGCTTCAAGAAACTATTAGATAATCACCTGAATGACCACAACATACAGGGATATGTAATGTAATACTGAAACATAATCACACACATAGGTTGGACTTGATGGACGTGTGTCTTTTTTCAACCTCACCTACTATGTAACTATGTAACTATGTAAAGGAGCCTCCTTTACCTATAGGGGCCATTGAAAGCCCACTGCTGCCACCAAAAAAAAACTCATTTACCACCTTCATTTTTGGAGTTAAATGCATGCACCCCACCTTGTCTTGTTGTATAACGCACTCTGATCTGCTCATACCCAATGCCCTTTGCATAGAAACAACAGCCTAATGGCACAAATTAGGCTTCTCGGTGTTATAGTATTGTAAAAGCCACGTGCAGAAATGACTTGTAGATCAAATGGCTCCATCCATGTAAAGCCAAAAGACAGGAGTCATACTTGAAAAGAGCCAATTTGATGGCTCAAAGCTTTTGGCAACTTGCTGCTTCCTGCTGTCTGGTTTCATAGGTAGCTCTATGGGTTGAGCTCTTGGGTAGGTGAAGGACAAAAAAGCCTTTTAGCTTTGTGATCGGCAGAGGCCCCCATTGGAGTGTGTAGTGTGATTGTGGTGCGTCTATGAATTGATCGGAGTCATGGTGTTGGATGATTAACGAAGAGCTTTATTTCATGGACCACACGCATTTTGCTGCTCACAACTGCCACAGAAAAGTATAGGCTCATCTGTATTAGTGGTCCCGGGGGCTCCTCATGTCCGGAAGGGGTTCCTGGTGCGTGGCTGTGCTGGTAGCAGGTCCGCAGCAGGTCCTGTGCTCACAGGAGTGAGACTGGAACCAGCGTGGAACGCTCAGAAGTGACATCATGGGTCACAGGATCACATCCGGAGGAGCTGTCACAGGGAAGGAAGAAGGACTGGCAGGCTACGCGCTCGGAGCATCAGCTCCTTCTATTGGCCCAGGCCAATAAAAGGAGCTGATGCCCTGAGCATGTAGCCTGCCAGTCCTTCTTCCCTCCCTGTGACAGCTCCTCCGGATGTGATCCTGTGACCCATGATGTCACTTCCGTGCGTTCCACGCTGGTTCCAGTCTCTCTCCTGTGGCCACAGAACGTGCTGCGGACCTGCTACCAGCACAGCCACGCACCAGGAACCCCTTCCGGACATGAGGAGCCCCCGGGACCACTAATATACTTTTCTTACCTCTTGTAAGTGTGCTTGTATACCTTGCCATTAAAATCCGCTTTTAATACTGCACTTAGGTGGCGCTTCCAGTGTTCTCCTTTTTGACCTCAAGAATATATAAAGATAAAGTCCACCGTTCATCAGAGACCATTGCTAGATGGTTCGAGGTGGGGTGGGGGTTTCTATGTGTTTGTTAGGTGTGGCTGTATCCCATTGTTCTATTGTGTCTGTCTGCCTTAAAGTATTATGGGATGTGCATGTGTATTTGCTGTGAGGAGGGAGAAGGGAATTCCTCCAACAGCTCTCCCTGCTGATTGGACAGTCTAGTGATGAGAAGTTTGAATATCGCTGTGTGCCTGTGTTCAAATAAAACAGTTCATGTTGAGCAGCCAAAACGAGTACTGCCTAGTTATTGGTTGTCAGCGGTTGGAATATCTGATATCTATTTTCAGACTGGGAGGAAGCGGTGTAGGATGTTTTATTACAGGCGTCACTGCCAATCATAAAACCAATGGCCCTTTTGTCCTTTTCCTACCCAAGAATTTTATAAACCCGCCAGGCGACCCCTCAGAGGACTCAGGATTAGGACCCTAGCTTCCTGGAGAGTGACATCATCCTGCATGGAGACAGGGGTTATCTCCACTTACAATCACGGAGGGTTGCATGCCTTACTCCATGAGGTGACCAAAGCCTCATCATATATACAGTAAGTCATCTTGAAATTTTTGGTTTTGATTCAACAACCACAATATATGAACAGTATACACAACACTATAAGGACTCTCCCACCTCTCCTCTTGTCTTTATCTGGTGCACCATCTCATGGGTCTTAATTTGCTTTTTTGGCTTGACCCATGGGACCACCACCACCACCCACATCCCATATGGATTAGGCAATTTGATATAATGATTTATTGACCCCACTTGGCTTGACCCATGGGACCACCACCACCACCCACATCCCATTTGGATTAGGCAATTTGATATAATGATTTATTGACCCCACTTGGCTTGACCCATGGGACCACCACCACCACCCACATCCCATATGGATTAGGCAATTTGATATAATGATTTATTGACCCCACTTGGCTTGACCCATGGGACCACCACCACCACCCACATCCCATTTGGATTAGGCAATTTGATATAATGATTTATTGACCCCACTTGGCTTGACCCATGGGACCACCACCACCACCCACATCCCATATGGATTAGTCAATTTGACATAATGATTTATTGACCCCACTTGGCTTGACCGATGGGACCACCACCACCACCCACATCCCATATGGATTAGGCAAATTTATATAACGATTCAATGACCCCACTGCATTTAATCAAAATCGCAAATTTTGGCAGAATTTTGTTAAAGTGAAAATCCATTTCGCTAATCCATAATAGGATAACAGTGGTAAATCTCAGTGACAATGGGCTGTTTCCAATATGGAAACATTTTCAAGAGAACTTGTCTTTGGTGTGGTTCAATTCCTCTTTAATAAGGCATTCATGGCACGCTTTAGCAACCAATCATAATCCATCGAGATCGGTTAGCGATGAGATTTGGTGAAATATGATGATTTCATTCCCCCTGTCAGCCTGACAATGATTTACTCTCCATTTCCTAATGAAGCTTCGTCCGTTTGATGGAGGAGATGGCACGGTGTGACAGTCATATAAATACCTTCGTCCGTATGAGCGGCGAGGAGAAGAGATCGGAGAGGGATTGTGGGGGGACGAGTCCTCTTGTTGATACTTTGTGTCAGGATTCATTAATCATACTTCGTTATGAAGTACAGGTTGTCAAACTTCATAAATAGAAGAGGAGCGATAGGTGGACGTGAAGAGACGGAGTAATCATCTGCCCGAGTCTGAAATGCTTGGCATGGAAATCCTAAAATATAAATAGGTCTTCTTCACCGACACGTCATGTAAAGGAATATTCAATGTATTATTATGTTAAAGTGATTGTATTACAGTACTTCTAGGGTCGGCATCTGTATATCCAGGGGCCTTCGTTGTCCTGTCTGTGTACAGCACGTCTGGCTTGTTGGAGCATCTAGATATGGCTGGTTCCACTGCGTGCATGCATTAGCATGCATTGGCATTTGTCAATGCTGGGCATACACACAGACCAAGGAGGATATTTGAACTCCCTCCCTTTTGGTGGCCTTTGACTTCTCACTAGCTACCTTATTCCTGAGGGTTCTAATTCCTGCCTTGTCATTCACCCGGATCACCTGCCTGGCTTTGCTAGTATCTCCTGCCAACTCCGCTCATATTATTTTTACTCTCGCCTGCTGCCTGCCTCGACCTCTGCCTGGGCCGTGACTTCTTTTACCTACCACCTGCCCCGATCCTACCTAGACTCTGTATACTCTCTACTGCTTCCTGCCTTGACCTCTGCCTGGACTCTGACTACACTTGCCTGCTGTCTTCTTTGACCTCTGCCTAGACTCTCACTATTTTTGTATGGCAAAATTCCTTGACTCTGACTATTTTTACCTGCCACCTGCCTCAACCCCTGCCTGGGCTCTGACTACACTCACCTGCTGCCTGCCCAGACCTCTGCCTGGGCACTGACTACCCTTGTCTGCCACCTGCCCCAACCCCTGCCTAGACTCTATATACTCTCTACTGCTGCCTGCCTTGACCTCTGCCTGGACTCTGACTACACTTGCCTGCTGCCTTCTTTGACCTCTGCCTAGACTCTCTCTACTTTTGTATGGCAAAATTCCTTGACTCCTGCCTTGACTTGAATGGAGGAGAAGATTCGGATGCCGCACACCGGATGTAGTCAAAAAATTTTCACTTTATTGAAAAAATGGGATCATCAAAATAACAAGACTGTCATGCAGAAAGTACAGATAAGCTGACGCGTTTCGCACTCAGGACTGAGTGCTTACTCATAGCTAACAAATATTAAAAAGACAAACTTTTATATAGCTCAATGGGGTATCACATGATTGCCCAATTAGATGGTGATTGAGTCTCAGCTGGAAGCCGATTTAGAATCACTACGTTACAAGTCAGTCTACTGGGACCCTGCATATATCACTGCCATTTGACCAGATCAGGGCAACCCTTATCAGCGTGATTTTATGTCTTAGAATCCCACAGTTTATTTCTAATATTATAGGGCCCTATATGTGCCCTATAAAAACCATTTTTTCAATAAAGTGAAAATTTTTTGACTACATCCGGTGTGCGGCATCCGAATCTTCTCCTCCATTCAAGCCTGCTTTGCCTAGCATTCAGCCAGCACCTGGAGCTCTTCTGCTCTGAAACTTCTACTTACACCTGGGTCAGTGTCAGCCTGAGCGGTGGAAATATTTTCTTTGCTTGTCCTGCCTTGACTCTGACTACTTTTACCTGCCACCTGCCTCAACCTCTGCCTGGGCTCTGACTACACTCAACTGCCGCCTGCCCTGACCTCTGCCTGGGCACTGACTACCCTTGTCTGCCGCCTGCCCCAACCCCTGCCTAGGCTCTTACTACTCTTGCATGCTGCCTGCCTCATCTGTCTGTATTCAGACTACTTTTGCCTGCAGCATGCTTTGACTCTTTCCTTGGCTCTTTCTACTCTTACCTGCTACCTGCCTTGACCTCTGCCTGACAACTGACTACTATTGCCTGCCACCTGCCCTGACCTCTGCCTGGTCTCTGACTACTCTCCCCTGCCGTTTGTCCAAAGCCTCTGATTCTTGCACAACGACCACTCCTTCTTGCCTCCTGCCTGTACCCAGACTGGCTTTAGTGCCACAAATTAATCTCCATAGCGTAGCCATCCTGTAATCCTCTTGGATGGTTGATCCCGAGGGCCACATTCTGGTGACATCTTGCAGCCAAGTAGGCCGGTGGACACTAGGGTCACCGGCTCATCTCTCCTTGCTGGATGCTCTGGTGAAGGCCAAGGTGTCACTTGGACTTTGTGCCTCAGGTGAAAAAAGAGGGGGTTCCCGTAAGTGGACTTTTTAAGCAACTAATAATGTTCTAATAAATATATGCAAGAGTAATATAATAACAACAATTTTATTTAAACATGATTAAAATAAAGTGAAACATTGATTCATTGATTCGTTACAGTACAATTCATTACCATCACCATAAATTAGGGATCTTTTGAAAAGACCTCCTTACACCCAACGCGTTTCGGGGTACGGTGTAGTCCTTCTTCAGGGGTCACCGGCTCATCTCTCCTTGCTGGATTCTCTGGTGAAGGCCAAGGTGTCACTTGGACTTTGTGCCTCAGGTGAAAAAAGAGGGGGTTCCCCTAAGTGGACTTTTTAAGCAACTAATAATGTTCTAATAAATATATGCAAGAGTAATATAATAACAACAATTTTATTTAAACATGATTAAAATAAAGTGAAACATTGATTCATTGATTCGTTACAGTACAATTCATTACCATCACCATAAATTAGGGATCTTTTGAAAAGACCTCCTTACACCCAACGCGTTTCGGGGTACGGTGTAGTCCTTCTTCAGGGGTCACCGGCTCATCTCTCCTTGCTGGATTCTCTGGTGACACCAAAGTGTCACTTGGACTTTGTGCCTCAGGTGAGCCCAAATCACCTGCCAGAGGGAATCCCATAACAGACTCTCTGTGAGACATGAGACTTGTCGAATGTGTACAAAAACAAAAGAAACGTATATTTGCATAGAATATCATTTTGATTCTGGGGGGAAATTATTTTCTTACACACAAACGAAGTCACCCTCAGTCCCGGAATGGCTAGCCATTGTCCACCTGTACAAAAAAGTAGCAACCACCCCAATGTATAACGGGGCAGCACAGTGGCTAAGTGGTTAGCACTTCTGTCTGGCAGAACTGGGGTCATTGGGTCAAATCCCAACTACGGCACTACCTGCTTGGCGTTTGCACGTTCTCCCTGTGTCTGTGTGGGTTTCCTCCGGGTAGTCCGGTTTCCTCCCACACTCCAAAGACATGCTGGTCGGTTAATTGGCTCCTATCTGAGGCTGCATTCACACTTTGCCGCGATTCCGCCCGCGATTTCAAAACGCCCAGGTGTGAATGACGAATCTCACAAAAACACATTTTGACGTGCCATTTATTTGAATGGCACCTAAAATCGCGATGCAGGATTGACGCTCGATAAATCACGCTGCAATCGCGGCAAACCACATCACGTGAAGCATGTTGCCTAAAAGAAGCTCAAGAACTTTTTTGGGTGTGACAAACTTCACGTGATGCAGTTTGTCGTGATTGCAGCGCGATAAATCACGTGACAACCGCGGCAAAACCGCACTGCGATTTTAGGTGCCATTCAAACAAATGGCATGTCGAATGTGCGTTACGTGATCTGTAATTTACACCTGGGCGTTTTAAAATTGTGGGCAGAATCGTGGAAAATCTGCCCGTAATTCAAAAGCCCACATTTTTTCATGTTACAACCAAAAATGTAGATGTATTTTATTGAGATTTTATAGATTGATAGACCAACACAAAGTGTCACATAATTGTGAAGTGGAAGGAAAATGATAAATGATACAAATAAATATGTGAAAAGTGTGGGTGGGGGGCATTTGTATTCAGCCCCCTTTACTCTGATACCCCTAACTAAAATCTGGTGGAACCAATTGCCTTCAGAAGTCACCTAATTAGTAAATAGAGCCCACCTGTGTGTCATTTAATCTCAGTATGAATACAGCTGTTCTGTGAAGCCCTCAGAGGTTTGTCAGAGAACCTTAGAGAACAAACAGCATCATGAAGGCCAAGGAACACACCAGACAGGTCAGGGATAAAGTTGTGGAGAAGTATAAAGCAGGGTTAGGTTATAAAAAGATCTCCCAAGCTTTGAACATCTCACGGAGCTCTGTTCAATCCATCATCGGAAAATGGAAAGAGTATGGCACAACTGCCAACCTACCAAGACATGGCCGTCCACCTAAACTGACCGGCCGGGCAAGGAGAGCATTCATCAGAGAAGAGCCAAGAGGTCCATGGTAACTCTGGAGGAGCTGCAGAGATCCACAGCTCAGGGGGGAGAATCTGTCCACAGGACAACTATTAGTCGTGTTCTTCACAAATCTGTCCTTTATGTGTAGCACCCTGAAGTTTAGGAAGGGTTGCTATTAAATTTTTTTGCCAAGTGATAGTTGCATTCGCCAATTGTTAGGAGGTCAATTGATTTCACCTTAATTCTAGAATTGCTGCACCTCTCTCTTCTGTCACTAGATGGCCGGGTATCTGGTGGCATTAGATAAGATGAGGGCATTGCAATGACAGATCATGAATGGATGGGGTGTCTCAGCCAATGGACAGGGATTTTCTTGGGTCCCTTGGCCTGCTGGGAGAACCTATTTGGGTGGGGTCAGGTGGTTGTGGGTTCTGTGCCACCTGGACGGACTGGTCTGGGTGGACGTGTGTTGTACTGCCCCAGGCTGCTAGGCCAGAAACCTGAGGCCTATCATGGAGACATCTGGCTGCTAGGCTATCTGAGGGTCTATCCAGAAGTAGTGCAGGGTTGGGACTGCGATCTTGTAGTCCAATCAGAAGGAACGGTTCCGCCGGCCGGGGAACCAGTCGTGGTCGGAGGTAGAAGGGAAGCTGTCGCCACTAAGGGACCATCCACCTTGTTACTGGAGACCACTGTGAGTAAGCTGAGGCCAGTACCAGAGCAGACTTCTCGCCAACCGGGGACGGTGAAGAAGTGGGAAAGCATCAGAAAGTGCCAAGTCAGGGATCCAGAGGGACAGCAGAGCTGACGCTTCTGGAGTGCCAAGCCAGGGACCTAACGTGTCAGCAAGGGTGAAGCTTGAGGAGAATCTGTGAGTGCCAAGCCAGGGACCCAATGGTGAAGCAGTGGTGACACTTGAGGCAGATACCGATTGAAAAGATTGGAAGAGCTCAGGGGATCCAGTGGCCGTGGATCAGTGAGTCTAGCGAAAGACTGAGAGCTCGGTGAAGTGAAGTTCTACAATAGGAGATTGTAGAGGAAGTGAAAGGGTTTATTGCAACCTTTGTTAGAAACTGTTACAAGACTGTTGCCATAGGAGACAGCGTTCCTACCCATGCAGATGTGGTGTCTGGCTGCAAACCTTTCCCTGCATGGCCATCTGCCTGTAGAAGTCTTGAAGTCTGCCAATTATCATTGCATCTACTTAAGGGTGTCCTGGCCCCAACCCTCTCTCCCACAGTTCTGTTTAAGAGACAATAAATCACTTTGCATTCAAGAAGTGTCTGGCACCCATCAATCCACCTTGCATTACACCCTCCATGCCTCGTAACCCACTCTACACAGAAGGATGTCAGCTGTCCCTAACTCTGGAGGTCACCATTAGGCCCGGGACTTTGCTACATATGGAAGAGTGACAAGAAGAAAGACATTGGTGAAAGAAAGTCATAAGAAGTCCTGTTTGTAGTTTGTGAGAAGCCATGTGGAGGACACAGCAAACATGTGGAAGAAGGTGATCTGGTCAGAGGAGACCAAAATTCAACTTTTTGGCCTAAAAGTAAAACGATATGTGTGGGGGGAAGCTAACACTGCACATCACCCTGAACACACCATCCCCACCGTGAAACATGGTGGTGGCAGCATCATGTGGTGGGGATGGTTTTCTTCAGCAGGGACAGGGAAGCTGGTCAGAGTTGATGGGAAGATGGATGGAGACAAATACAGGACAATCTTAGAAGAAAACCTGTTAGAGTCTACAAAAGGGGCGGAGGTTCACCTTCCAGCAGGACAACGACCCGAAACATCCAGCCAGAGCTACAATGGAATGGTTTAGATCAAAGCATATTCATGTGTTAGAATGGCCCAGTCACAGTCCAGACCTAAATCACATTGAGAATCTGTGGCAAGACTTGAAAATTGCTGTTCACAGACGCTCTCCATCCAATCTGACAGAGCTTGAGATATTTTACAAAGAAGAATGGGCAGAAATGTCCTCTCTAGATGTACAAAGCTGGTAGAGACATCCCCAAAAAGACTTGTAGAGAAAGGGGGTTCTACAAAGTATTGACTCCGGGGGGCGCCATACAAATGCCCCTCCCCCACACTTTTCACATATTTATTTGTATCATTTATCATTTTCCTTCCACTTCACAATTATGTGACACTTTGTGTTGGTCCATCACATAAAATCCCAATAAAATACATTTATGTTTTTGGTTGTAACATGAGAAAATGTGGGGAATTTCAGGGGGTGTGAATACTTTTTCAAGGCACTGTATATAGATATCACTGACAATTTACTCAGCTCTTTACATATATTGTCTATTCACATCAGTCCCTGCCCCAGGGAGCTTACAATCTAAGGTCCCTAATCCACATACTAGGGCCAATTTAGTCAGGAGACAAATAACCTATCAGCATATCTTTGGAGTACCTGAAGGAGAGCAAAGCACAAGGAGAACGTGCAAAATCCAGACAGGTAATGCGGTGGTTGGGATTTGAACCAGCAACCCCGGTGCTGCCAGGCAGAAGCGATAACCACTGTGCTGCCTGTGTGTATATATTCTGGTAGAGGAGACTCCGGGAGTGCTAACGGTCCACAGGTTAGGGGGCGCAATACTTGCCATATGCCTGCAGTCTGTTGTGTGGACACTAGATGGCAGTGTTCTTATGTCATGCAGAAAGCTGGAGGCTGCAGGAAACAAAACACGAAGCCAGAATCCCAACTGAAGGTGAGGATTTTTTTTTTTCTTATGTTAGAGTAAGGGTGGAAAAATAAAAACTAAAGTTAAAAACTAAAACGTGGAAACAATTTTGGTGAAAACAATAATGGATTTACAATGTGTAAACACTTATGCAAAATGGATTACATTTGGCTCAATCTTCCCACTGCCTTTGCTGAGTGCATTAAACTCTCCCCAGGTACAGGAATAAAGCCGGGGGGGGGGCAACGAGGAATTAAAAACCTGTCTTTTGTCTTCAGCCAATCAGCCGGTGCTGGGTACACGACAGGAGATTTCCCCATAGACGTGTACAATAAATCTTCTGACAGGCAATTTTCTGAAAGTTCATGGGGCAAATGTGATATAGTTTGATGTCCTCTTTTTTTCAGATCCCAAATGTACAAACAAGGCCACTTTAATAAAAAAAAAACAAAAAAAAAAACGAAGAAGGGCATTTGCTCCTGGCCGGCTCGCCAAAGGAAAAAACTCATTAAACACATTTTAATACACGTTTGGCTTTGTAATGGTCTAAACAGCTGGAGAGATTAACTGCTTCCATTGTAAAATGACGACCGGGCGGGAACCCTACTGTTCTGGGTGGTGGTCGTGTGACGTCCATCTAAAACTGCACCTCGCGGATGACTGACCAGTGTACCGGCCCGCTACCATGTGATCGCTGTGACCAATCGCAGCAGAACACTTGACAGTTGTAAACAGTGGATGGCTTAGATCCATTGTGTACAATTGTGTTGCTAGCCGTGATTGGTCACAGTGATCACATGATGTAGACAGGACCAGTCACAGCCCATCTGTACCATTGCGAAAAGGAGGAATAACCCCTATGGTGGGACTTTATAGGCACTAAAAACATAAATAAATGAGTATAGAAAATTGTATTAAAAAAAAGAACCATCAGAAAACATAAAGTATACATGTCATATTGGGACACAGTAATACATGAATATGGGTATGTTAAAAAAAACGTCAATGAAGGAGCATGTAGTTTCTCTGAACCAGACGCGTTTCGGAAAATCTTTCCTTCATCAGGGTTCACAAAGAGAAATGTACATATTATATTCATTGACATTGCACATAAATATCCATATGATTAAAAGAAAGGAGATTTCATGACCCCACCCTTGGCCCCTACGGCCATGCCATCCACTAGCTGATCATGGAACACTATGTTTAATTTGAGAATCCAAATGGTATTGAAAAACACCGCACCCCAGATTGGGGTAGGGTGCCTATGTGCGTGCTGGGGTCCAAAGGTGAGGAGCCTCAACCCAGAAGTAAGTCATGAAATCTCCTTTCTTTTAATCATATGGATATTTATGTGCAATGTCAATGAATATAATATGTACATTTATCTTTGTGAACCCTGATGAAGGAAAGATTTTCCGAAACGCGTCTTGGTTCAGAGAAACGACATGCTCCTTCATTGAAGTTTTTTTTAACATACCCATATTCATGTATTACTGTGTCCCAATATGACATGTATACTTTATGTTTTGTGATGGTTCTATTCTTGAATGGAACCATCACCATTCTATTTTTGAATAACATTTTCTTTACTCATTTATTTATTTATATTTTTTCATAGGTGGTAGTGCCTATAAAGTCCCACCATAAGGGGTTATTCCCCTCCTTTTCCACGATTTATTGGGATGTGGCACACCCATCTATGATACTCCCTGTCAGAATTTTCTTCTTTTTTTTTTTTTTCATGCGATTAGCTGTGGCCAGTCACAGCTGATCACAACAATACACACTTTCATTCCGTAAAAAATGCTTGCTTATAGCAGTGAAATTCACTTCTATGAGCAATCATAGTGTGTTAAAAAAATAAAATAAAAAAAAAATCCTGATCACTTTCCCATAGTGGTACAGTGCTACTATGGTAACACTGTGTTGCTTTGGCCACAGTATGTAAAAAAAAAAATGTAAAACAAATATAAATAAAAGAAAAAATAATAAAAAATATATTAAAAAAATTTTTTAAAAAATATATTATATTATTTTATTCTTTTTTACATACTGTCACCAGTCAGTGTCCCTGATCCAAGCCACACCAGTTATATGCTGACGCTGTACTGCACTGGTGACAGGATGTAAAGCAAATTTTAAAAAAAATGTGAAGAAAATTTTTTTTTTATATTTCTTAATTTTTCCAAAAAATTGTGAAAAAAAAAAAAAAAAATTAAAAAAAAAATGCCATGGCTCTTACTAAATACCTTCTAATGCCTACTTTCCAAAAAGGGGTGATTTGGGGGGTTTTTTTGTCCCGGTGTTTTCAGGTCTTATAAAATATAAAAACCCCAGTGGTGTTTAAATGCCACCAAAAAAAAGCTCTATTTGTGTGAAAACTAAGAGAAAAATGTCATATGGGTACAGTGTTACATGACCGCGTAATTGTCATTCAAAATATGACAGTGCTGAAAGATGAAAATTGGCCTGGGCAGAAAGAAGGACTTGTTACAGTGATAATCATGGATGGCTTTTTTATTCATGGATTGTTGTTTACTATTGTGATGTTGCGATTGGTCCACAGCTATCACATGGTACAGGGTGCTATGATTTGCCCAGGCACCATGTGATCACCGGATACCAACATGAAGAAGACACCTTCCTCCAGAGGGGAACAGAAAAGCCAATCCCGTCACCGCTCCCTTCCGACAGGTGGTAGCCTGGCTCGCCACCGCAATAAACGGAGGAAATAAAAGGAGATGGCGGCACACCGTATAACGCTTCTTTATCCCTAAAATGACAGGTAAGTAGCACAGGATTCCAAGAATATTAACTACTTAAGGACCAAGACTATTTTTCAAACTTGTTGTTTACAAGTTAAAATCAGGGGTTTTTTATAGAAGATTACTTGGAACCCCCAATCATTATATATATTTTTTCAGACACCCTAGAGAATAAAATGGCGGTCGTTACAATACTTTATGTCACACCGTATCTGCGCAGAGGTCTTACAAGCGAAATTTTTGGGGAAAAAAATACACTTTTTTTAATTAAAAAAATAAGACAACAATAAAAGTTATCCCAATTTTTTTTTTATATTGTGAAAGATAATGTTACGCCGAGTAAATTGATACCCAACCTACCATGCTTCATAAATTGCGCCCGCTCGTGGAATGGCGACAAACTTTGACCCTTAAAAATCTCAATAGGTGACGTTTAAAAATTTCTACCAGTTTTGAGTTGCAGTGGAGGTCTAGGGCTAGAATTATCGCTCTCGCTCTAACGATCGCGGCGATACCTCACATGTGCGTTTTGGACACCATTTTCATATGTTGCGAGCGCGACTTGCGTATGCGTTTGCTTCTGCGCGTGAGCTCGACGGGACGGGGCGCTTTAAATTTAACTTTTTTTCTTATTTATTTTACTTTTTATTTTTAATTTTTATACTGCCTTTTTACAAAAAAAGATGTTTGGGTCACTTTTATTCCTATTATAAGCAATGTAAACATCCCTTCTAAGAGAAAAAAAGCATGACAGGTCCTCTTTAATGTGAGATCTGGGGGGTCAAAAAGACCTCAGATATCACATTTACACTTAAAGGCAATAAAAAAAATAAAATAGAAAACGAATGTCTTTTTTTATTTTTTGGCAAAAAAAAAAAAAAAATGTCCCCTTTAAGACCATTGGGCGGAAGTAACGTTTGACGTTGTTTCCGTCATCTGTTCAAGCCTTGAAGAAGGGAGGAACTTTTTTTTTTTAACCCTGAAACGTGTTGGCTGTATATGATGATCACTGTACGCAATGAAGGCCTTAGATGCCTGCTATACCGAAGTCTAGCCACTGACATGAACAGAAGAGTTCATGCCTATTGGCCATTTGAGTTACCCAAACTCTATTATTTAATTGGCTACTGATGCCAAGTTCTGGCTCTAGACCGGATGTCATGACAAATGTTTGACATGTGCATTTGGAGGCCCTAGGGTGCCTGTTTCTTGACAGGCCCTCCTGATTGGTCGTTTGATCTGTTCGCCCTTTTAGGATGATGTTATTGGCCTCCCCATGCAAGGTTTAGTGCTCTCTGATCAGCTGATACTCCTTGGCCCAATAATATTCAATTATGCCTCACCGTTTGTGATTGGTTTACAATTTTATGCATTATTTATAAAATATCGGCAACTCAGAGATGGTGGCTTACGCCCCAGTAGAAGACCTATGGGTCGAAACATGTCGGGCTTTTTTACCTTCTCTTAGGTTGCCCCATATATATATTTTTTATTCTGTGATCACTTTGTTTTTATGTATCTTGTTTTATTACAATAAAAAGATACCACCGTTTTTATCTGCACTATGGAGAAGCTCTTCTTTTTCTTTCCACACATGACTGGGAGAGCTCTAGTATAGCCCATCTTGGCTATACACCATATACTTCAGTCGCCAGAATTCCGTCTACAGTCACCATAAGGGTTCGTTAGATGATCCCGTGAGAACCTGGGGAATCGATACTCAAGACCATTGTCAATCCGGATATCGATCTACAGGCCTGGTGTGGTGTAACGCTCCCATGACTCCATGTCATACGACAGGGGAGTCCACGAGATCTGGTAAGAGTCCAGCTTACTACTGTTTCGCCCTGTTGGAATTCTTGACGGAAGTTGCATCCATGTGTTGAACCCACTTAGTTTCCCTTCACATCACGAACTTTTTCACAGCCATTTTTGTTTGTTCATACACATTTTGTAGAAACATTTATATGGACTTTCCTTTATTTATGTTTTTGTCTTGTAAAATCACACACATTTTTTATTATTAAGGTGTGTTGTGGAGAACCTTTATCACGTTTATGCGCTACATTCTTTATTCACATTATCCATGGCTGTATATGATGCTCTCAACCATTAAATGTTTCAAAAAGTCCTTTAAGTGAGATGAACGCTTGTGGCGGGCCCTCCTCCATACACATCCAAAAAAATGTAGACACAACAGTAAGAGAGGGAATCATCTCTCTGGTGACAACTCAAAATTTTCTTACTGTCCCAGCGACAATGGTCAGCAGGACAAACAGAGAGGGTAAGTGGGCACAAAGACAGCAACGACCAACGTACAAACCCAACCCTATGTTATACAGTCATGTGATCACATGGCTACGTCCATCAACAAAGCCATGTTACACTACAAGGAGGTCTCACCATTGGAGCGCCATGTACTTCCTTCATTTTGTTACTAATTTTGCCTAGCGGCAGGGGCAGCTGGTGCTCAATATTTTGTGTGTGTGTGGGGGGGGGCGGATGGGAAGGCAGCGATTCCCCCCCATGGGAAACGAAGGCGACCAGAGGCTTCCATACCTTAGGAGGCAGATGACGAGGATCCAGGGTGGGGCTGCTGCTCTTCGCTCCAGCTTGCAAAGCTTAGGAAGAGCCAGGGCCGTTGCTCCTCCTCCCAGGAGTGGGTCCTGAGACCCGATTGGCCAGGGAGTCCTGAGACTCCCTGGCCAATCGGATCTCAGGGCCCGCTTCCTGATTGGAACCGTATTTATTGGCGTATAACACGCACATTCATTTTAAGAGGGAAGTTTCAGGAACAAAACTTAAAATTTGAAATAAGGAACTTTGAAGCAAAATAAAGGTCAGTGCCCATCTGCAGCCTCACCAGTGCCATCAATACAGCCTGATCAATGCCCATCTGCAGCCTCGCCAATGCCATCAATGCAGCAGCCTTACCATTGCCATCAGTGCAGCAGCCTCACCATTGCCATCAGTGCAGCAGCCTCACCATTGCCATCAGTGCAGCAGCCTCACCATTGCCATCAGTGCAGCAGCCTCACCATTGCCATCAGTGCAGCAGCCTCACCATTGCCAACAATGCAGCCTGATCGATGCCCATCTGCAGCCCAGAGGGGGGCGGGATGAGCGCCGACATATTACATACAGTGAGAGTCTCCTATGGTAGACAGTGGTCCAAAGGCGGCCCAAGAGACGGGACTTCCTATTACAGAGGCCGCCAAGTAAACAGGAGATTCTCACGTTATGTAATCTGACGGCGCTCGCTCCGCCCCCCTCCCTGTCCCCTCCGAGGCAGCTAAAATTGAAGTATTGGCGTATAACACGCACGCGATATTTGCACCTGATTTTCATGGTGAAAAAGTGAGTGTTATACGCTAATAAATACAGTAGTTATTGTCACACAACTGGGCGGGCTCGGGGCACAGTGCTCTGCGCCCCGAGCCCACCCTTTTTTGAAGCCAATTAGAGCCTCAGGCTCTAATCATGTGCTTAAAAAAAAAACCCATTGGAATCCCTGCGTCCGGCGCCCTGCATGTAGATTAGGAGACTGGGCACATGGATTAGGGGGGCGGCGCCCCTGCGCCCCTTATGGACTGGCCTAACTTGCACAACATTCGATGCAAGCAAAATGGCTGTTGCAGAGTCAAGTTCCACAAATGTATGGACTTCGAATCGTTCCTTTTTCATTGGAGAAGTTAAACCCCCCTCCCCCCCCAAGGAAGACGTCCTTATCACCCAAGCCGCGCTTCATTGAAAACATTGCGGCGCATGTGCCAAAGCATTAATCAGCCCGCAAATTAAATTCATTACCATAATGAGTGACAAGAGAGAGAGAAAAGGGGGGGTGGGGAACCGTAATTGGAGCCAACGATGGGATAAAAGTAAATGTAAGGTCACATGCGCCATTGTCAGTCAGCCGTGTTATAATTGGCCGCACATTGCCCAATAGAACGGACAGAGACCTGAATACATAAGGGGGGGGGGGTGTAACAGTCACCTGTTTTTTCTTTTTTTCAGTCTCTGTTCTGGGAAAGCGTCCAAGTCGTGGCGAGTTGTACGGGAGGCTCTACCGGGTCAATGCCAGAGAATGAAAGGAGGGTAACAGTAGCGTTCACATTCTTGGCAGCGCACGGCGGCCCCGTCCTTCTTGCGGGCCATTCATAGGAGATCAGCCGGAACGGGCGGCCCCCCTCATCTCCCTTCCAGCAGGCCGCACACTGTCCACATTGTCACAGCGCTCGTAGACAAGCCAGACATTTTTATTTTTATTTTTTACTCGTCTTGTGCAAATATCAGGCAGCAGGCCATCTCAGGTTAAACTGTGTTTAGATAGCTCTAATCCTGTGTTTGTGCTCGGGAAGCGATGATATTTATCCAAAGTGTTTTTTGCTGCTGGAGGAGCTTCTTAGAGGGGACTTTAAATAACTGTCTGCAAATAAAACAGCTGCCCGGTGGAGATGCTGGATGGATGGACTGAAAGTAAACGATCGTTAATCTTCAGAGCGTGCTAATATGTGTTACATAAGTCACCGCTATTAATGTCATTAATGGGCCACAGCTCATAGATGGCAACAATTGGTTTACACAGAAAAGGTTTCAATAGCATTTACTAGTAGTTGTAAAAACATTTCAGAAAAAAAGGAGGCCTAACCTGAAAGTGGTCCCTTCCAACTCCCAACAGATGGGTTACATCGAATGTCAAACTGAAATGAGATACATGTCCATCACTAGTAGTAAAGCAACCCCGATGGCTTAAAAATAACTGAACTCAACTCTTTGTGGGCCCATGGGTGTAGGCTTTCTGGTCAAATTGCTTCTTTCTAATTTATATTACCTAATTGTCTGTAGTGTTCAGTGGCGCGTACACACGACCGGACTTTGCGGCATACTTTGCCCGGCGGACTTTTCGAGGGACTTTACGACGGACTTTCCGAATGAACGGACTTGGCTACACACGATCAACCAAAGTCCGACGGATTCGTACGTGATGACGTACGACCGGACTAAAACGAGGAAGTTCATAGCCAGTAGCCAATAGCTGCCCTAGCCTCGGTTTTTGTCCGTCGGACTAGCATACAGACGAGCGGACTTTTCGACCGGACTCGAGTCCGTCGGATAGACATGTTTCAAATCTAAGTCCGTCAAACTTTTGAGAAAACAAAGTCCGCTGGAGCCCACACACACGATCGAATTGTCCGACGAAATCCGGTACGCCGGACCAAGTATGCCGTAAAGTCCGATCGTGTGTACGCGGTATAAGACCTTCCCCCATCCTAGTTACATCATCCCATCTTTTGTGTCAGGAAGTCTGCATAGATGGTATTTCTCAAATGAATTGCTTGGCTGAAGGTATATATAGAATTATAAATGACTTAGAAATAACTGAACTCAGTTCTTTGAGGGTTCATGGGTGAAGGCCATCTGATCCAGGTGATACTTTCTTATTTATATCATCTAGTTGTTCATAGTAAAGTTGTTGAACACCTCCCCCCTGTCCTAGTTACATCATCCCATCCTGGATGTTAGGAAGTCTGCATAGGTGTTAATAATTCCTAATAGCATTTTTGATTGTACATGATTGGAAGAAGAAAATCAACCGGGCTTCACCTCATTTACTAAACTTTAAGGAAAGTTCCCCTGCAAAGTGCAGCAAAACCTTGCAAAGTGAACAGTCCATTTGCCTTTAGTAGATCAACCCCAATGGCTTAGAAATAACTGTACTCACCTCTTTGAGGGCCCATGGGTGTAGGCTTTCTGGTTAAGTTGCTTATTTCTCTTTTATATTATCTAATTGTCCGTAGTAAAGTTGTTTAACACCTTCCCCCTGTCCTAGTTACATCATCCCATCCTTTGTGTCAGGAAGTCTGCATAGATGGTAATTCTCAAATGAATTGCTTGGCTGAAGGTGTGAACTGTTATCAAATTGCCTCCTTAGCATTTATTTTTTATTAGACCTCCAATATATATATAGAATTAGAAATGACTTAGAAATAACTGAACTCATCTCTTTGAGGGTTCATGGGTGAAGGCCATCTGATCCAGGTGATACTTTCTTATTTATATCATCTAATTGTTCATAATAAAGTTGTTGAACACCACCCTCCTGTCCTAGTTACATCATCCCATCCTGGATGTTAGGAAGTCTGCATAGGTGTTAATAATTCCTGATAGCATTTTTGATTGTACATGATTGGAAGAAGAAAATCAATGGAGCTTCACCTCATTTACTAAACTGTAAGGAAATTTCCCTTGCAAAGTGCAGCAAAACCTTGCAAAGTGAATAGTTCATTTGCCTTTATTAGATCAACCCCAATGGCTTAGAAATAACTGTACTCACCTCTTTGAGGGCCCATGGGTGTAGGCTTTCTGGTTAAGTTGCTTATTTCTCATTTATATTATCTAATTGTCCGTAGTAAAGTTGTTTAACACCTTCCTCCATCCTAGTTACATCATCCCATCCTTTGTGTCAGGAAGTCTGCATAGATGGTAATTCTTAAATTAATTGCTTGGCTGAAGGTGTGAACTGATATCAAATTGCCTCCTTACCATTTATTTTTTTATTAGACCTCCAATATATATAGAATTAGAAATAACTGAACTCAGCTCTTTGAGGGTTCATGGATGAAGGCCATCTGATCCAGGTGATACTTTCTTATTTATATCATCTAATTGTTCATAGTAAAGTTGTTGAACACCCCCCCCTGTCCTAGTTATATGATCATTCCATCCTGGATGTTAGGAAGTCTGCATAGGTGTGAATAATTCCTAATAGCATTTTTGCTTGTACATGATTGGAAGAAGAAAATCAATGGAGCCTCACCTCATTTACTAAACTGTAAGGAAAATTCCCTTGCAAAGTGCAGCAAAACCTTGCAAAGTGAATAGTTCATTTGCCTTTAGTAGATCAACCCCAATGGCTTAGAAATAACTGTACTCACCTCTTTGAGGGCCCATGGGTGTAGGCTTTCTGGTTAAGTTGCTTATTTCTCATTTATATTATCTAATTGTCCGTAGTAAAGTTGTTTAACACCTTCCCCCTGTCCTAGTTACATCATCCCATCCTTTGTGTCAGGAAGTCTGCATAGATGGTAATTCTTAAATGAATTGCTTGGCTGAAGGTATGAACTGTTATCAAATCGCCTCCTTGCCATTTTTTTTTTTAGACCTCCAATATATATAGAATTATAAATGACTTAGAAATAACTGAACTCAGCTCTTTGAGGGTTCATGGGTGTAGGCCATCTGATCCAGGTTCTACTTTCTTGTTTATATTATCTAATTGTCCATAGTAAAGTTGTTATACACCTCCCCCCTGTCCTAGTTACATCATTCCATCCTGGATGTTAGGAAGTCTGCATAGGTGTTAATAATTCCTAATAGCATTTTTGATTGTACATGACTGGAAGAAGAAAATCAACGGGGCTTCGCCTCATTTACTAAACTGTAAGGAAAATTCCCCTGCAAAGTGCAGCAAAACCTTGCAAAGTGAACAGTCCATTTGCCTTTAGTAGATCAACCCCAATGGCTTAGAAATAAGTGAACTCAACTCTTTAAGGGCCTGTGGGGGTATGTTGTCTGCTTCAAGGGCTTCTTTCCCATTCATATTATCTAATTGTGTGTAGCAATGCTGAGCTATTGTGGTGCATTGGAAAGTATGTGGATACATTATATTGTACATCAGCTCCATCTTTTTACTTTGAATACATAGAGCACAGTGAATACACACAAAGTACAATGGCTTAACGGCTTGGAAATAACTAACCTCAACTCTTTAAGGGTCCTTGGGTGTAGGCCATCTGATCCAGGTTCTTTGTCATTTATACTATCTAATTGTCCGTAGTAAAGTTGTTGAACACCTACCCCCTGTCCTTGTTACATCATTCCATCCTGGATGTTAGGAAGTCTGCATAGGTGTTAATAATTCTTAAGAACATTTTTGCTTGCACATGATTGGAAGAAGAAAATCAGCAGATCTTCACCTCATTTACTAAGCTGTAAGGAAAATTCCCCTGCAAATTGCAGAAAAATCTTGCAAAGTGAACAGTCAATTTGCATTTAGTAGATCAACCTCAATGGCTTAGAAATAAGTGAACTCAACTCTTTAAGGGCCCATGGGTGTATGTTGTCTGCTTCAAGGGCTTTTTTCCCATTCATATTATCTAATTGAGTGTAGCAAAGCTGAGCTATTGCAGTGCATTGGAAAGTATGTGGATACATTATATTGTACATCAACTCCATCTTTTTACTTTGAATACATAGAGCACAGTGAATACACACAAAGTACAATGGCTTAACGGCTTGGAAATAACTAACCTCAACTCTTTAAGGGTCCTTGGGTGTAGGCCATCTGATCCAGGTTCTTTCTCATTTATACTATCTAATTGTCCGTAGTAAAGTTGTTGAACACCTACCCCCTGTCCTTGTTACATCATTCCATCCTGGATGTTAGGAAGTCTGCACAGGTGTTAATTTTTACATGTGGTTGAATGTGTGAACTGTTATCAAATTGCCTCCTTGCCATTTGGTCCTTTATTAGACCTCAAATATCTTCCCTAATATAGAAATTAAGCTCACAGGCTTCGTGTTGCTGGGCCCTGTTTTAAATACAAGCACCACCTTGAGCCAATTCATTGACATCAGGCCAGACATTAAAAAGGCTCTAAAAATTAGATACAATGTGATTCATTTACCGAACGGCAAATTTTGGTATTTCACTTTGCAAGGGAAATTTCCCCAGAGCTTAGTAAAAGGAATGTAAGAAATACCCAATCACGTGTATTTTTTTCTTGCACACGATTGGAAGATGGGAATCAGCCAAGCTTCACCTCATTTACTAAGCTGTACGAAAAATTCCCCTGCAAAGTGCAGCAAACCCTTTCGAAGTGAAAAGTCCTTTTGCCTTTAGTAGATCAACCCCAATGGCTTAGAAATAACTGAACTCAACTCTGTTAGGGCCCATGGGTGTAAGCCATCTGCTTCAGGTGCTTCTTTCACATTTATTTATATCTAATTGTGTGTAGCAAAGCTGAGCTATTACAGTGCGTTGGAAAGTGTGTGGATACATTATGTTGTGCATCAGCTCCATCTTTTTACTTTGTAGACAAAGAGCATCGTGAATAAATACAAAGTACAGCGGCTTAATGGCCAACTGAACGCAACTCTTTGAGGGTCCATGGGTGTAGACCAGGGATATGCAATTAGCGGACCTCCAGCTGTTGCAGAACTACAAGTACCATGAGGCATAGCAAGACTCTGACAGCCACAAGCATGACACCCAGAGGCAGAGGAATGATGGGAATTGTAGTTTTGCAACAGCTGGAGGTCCGCTAATTGCATATCTCTGGTGTAGACCATCTGATCCGGGTTCTTCTTTCTCATTTATATTATCTAATTGTCTGTAGTAAATTTGTTGAATAGTTTCCCCTGTTCTAGTTACATCATTCCATCTTGGGTGTCAGGAAGTCTGCATAGGTGATAATTCTTACATTACGTGAATTACGTGTCTGAAGGTGTGAACTGTTGTCGAATTGCCAAGGATCATTTGGTCCTTTTTTTAGACGTCCAGTATCTTCCCCAATATAGAAATGAGAAATTACTCAAAAATAACTCAACTCAACTCTTTGAGGGCCCATGGGTGTAGGCTGTCTTATCCAGGTGCTTTTTTCTCATTTATTTGATCTAATTGTCCATAATAAAGTTGAGACATTGTGGTGCACTTTACAGTGTGTTGATACATCATGAAGCTCCAGCACTCCCCTATGTACACACAGTGATTTAATAGGTCTGTCTCTGTCCCCAGCGATTAAATCCAAGTTCATTTTAGAGATGCAAAAAATGGCGTTCAAAAAGTACACTGACAAAAACGAAAAGTACAACCCATTTCCATCCACTGACAAAAACTATGACGACAATCAATTCTGTTTTCGTCAATGAATGAAAACGAAACCAAAATGTGAGGTCGGGACTTTTTCCCTTCGTGAACTACCTTCCGGTTGCCAAGGAGCTTCGCCTGCTTCCGCTCCCAGCAAGCAAGCGACTGTGCAGCCAGCATTACAGGCCTCCGAGTTCTTGGCCAACCATCCAGAGACCAGAGCAGCACTGTGCTTTATCCAGAGCACTGTGCATTACAGGCCATCCCTCAGACCCTAAACCACCATCCAGCACTGTGCAGCATTACAGGACTTATCTAACCAGTGACCAGTCCACTGGTATCCAGAGCACTGTGCATTACAGGCCACCCCACAGACCTGAGACCACCATCCAACACTGTGCAGAATTTCAGGCCTCCTCTGACCACCGGCATCCAGAGCACTGTGCATTACAGGCCATCCCTCAGACCCGAGACCACCATCCAGCACTGTGCAGCATTACAGGCCTCCTCTGACCACTGGCATCCAGAGCACTGTGCATTACAGGCCATCCCTCAGACCCTAAACCACCATCCAGCACTGTGCAGCATTACAGGACTTATCTAACCAGTGACCAGTCCACCGGCATCCAGAGCACTGTGCATTACAGGCCATCCCTCAGATCTGAGACCACCATCCAGCACTGTGCAGCATTACAGGACTTATCTAACCAGTGACCGGTCCACTGGCATCCAGAACACTGTGCATTACAGGCCATCCCTCAGATCTGAGACCACCATCCAGCACTGTGCAGCATTACAGGACTTATCTAACCAGTGACCAGTCCACCGGCATCCAGAGCACTGTGCATTACAGGCCATCCCACAGATCTGAGACCACCATCCAACACTGTGCAGCATTACAGGACTTATCTAACTCGTGACCAGTCCACCGGCATCCAGAGCACTGTGCATTACAGGCCACCCCACAGATCTGAGACCACCATCCAACACTGTGCAGCATTACAGGACTTATCTAACCAGTGACCAGTCCACCGGCATCCAGAGCACTGTGCATTACAGGCCACCCCACAGATCTGAGACCACCATCCAACACTGTGCAGAATTTCAGGCCTCCTCTGACCATCGGCATCCAGAGCACTGTGCATTACAGGCCATCCCTCAGACCATCCAGAGTGGTGAAATCTGTATCTGTGAGTTTGTTTAAACCTTAATACAATAAATATTAACATATTAAAAAATTTTACTCCAGGAGTATATAAAAGGTTTGGAAATTCTAGAGAAATGCTTAAATAATGCATTACAATTTAACTACACTTATGAGATTTTTTTGTTGACTAAAATGTACTGGAGATTTTAGTCGACTAAATACGACTAAAAAAACTAAAACAGTTACAGATGACTAAAATGGGACTAAGACTAAAATGGCATTTTGGTCAAAAGACTAGGACTAAAACTTAATTGAAATTTGCTGCCAAAATTAACACTGGTTATCGGAGTATCCAACATGTTTCAGGCGCTTACCCTTTATCGGGGGGATAAGGGAGCAAACCTATGCATAAACATTTCTCAGCAGACAACATGAGATGAAATACGTATGATAAAAAGCACATTATAAGCTCATCCTTCAAGAAATAAGATGTCAGCTAAATACATATAAGAGCTTATAGAAAAATGTTATAAAACGAAGAATGGAAAAAAGTAACAATAATAATAGTAACTATAATAATAACAGTAATAATAATATATAAATAGAAATGAATAGTGGTGTTAATAACCACTTACCGCAAACCGTCGCAGCTGCACGTCGGTACTTAGACGTAGAATACCGGGGTCCGATAGCTGCCACAACCCCGGTATTGTCTGAAACGGTCCTCTTTAAGATAGGAGTGGTCTCAGCTGCGGATTCGCCGCAAGATCACTTTTGTCGGCGCTGGGAGAGGGGGCTCCCGACGCGCTTCGGTCGTCTCTGCCGGTTACTGGAGCCTTCGGTAGACGATCCAATCCTTTCCCCTAAGTGACCTGGAGCCGAGTGAGAGAAAGATGGCCTCCCCACTCGGCTCCATACCATTGGATGACGAGTCAAACACTTCCGCCCAATGGCCTTAAACGGGGAATTTTTTTTTTCTTTATTGAAAAAATTATTGAAATTTTTTTTTTTTCTTTTTTTATTGCATTTTAGTGTAAATATGAGATTTGAGGTCTTTTTGACCCCCCAGATCTCATATATAAGAGGACCTGTCATGCTTTTTTTCTGTTACAAGGGATGTTTACATTCTGTGTAATAGGAATAAAAGTGATCCAACTTTTTTTTCTTTTAAAAGGGACAGTGTAAAAATAAAAAGTAAAATAAATAAGAGAAAAAAAACTTTTTTTAAAGCACCCCGTCCCGCCGAGCTCGCGCGCAGAAGTCAACGCGTACGTAAGCCACGCCCACATATGAAAACGGTGTTCAAACCACACATGTGAGGTATCGCCGCGATCGTTAGAGCGAGAGGGATAATTCTAGACCTAGACTTCCTCTGTAACTCAAAACTGGTAACCTGTAGAAATTTTTAAACGTCGCCTATGGAGTTTTTTAAGGGTCAAAGTTTGTCGCCATTCCACGCGCGGGGCCGCAATTTTGAACCATGTTGGTAACATTATCTATTCACAATATAAAAACAAATTTGGGCTAACTTTACTGGCTTCTAATTTTTTAATTACATTTTTTTTTCCAAAAAAATTGTGTTTGTAAGACCGCTGCGCGACTACGTTGTGACATAAAGTATTGCAACAAACCGCCATGTTATTCTCTAGGGTGTCTGAAAAAAACCAAAACATAATGTTTAGGGGTTCTAGCAAAAAAAAAAAAACTGATTTTAACTTGTAAACAAAAAGTTTGTAAATAGGCCTGGTCCTTATGTGGGTAAATATGAATAATAATAACAATGTTTATAAATATCAGAGAAACAAAATATTATATCTATATTACCGATTAAAACATGGATTATTGTATATATTGTATCTGTATAATTATAATTTATCTAGTATACACCAATGGAAATTTCAAAATGAACGCACATCACCCATGGATACAAAACATTCCCATAAAAAAAAAAAAAATCCATAAATAATTATACTAATTATACTAATATATATATATATATATATATATATATATATATATATATATATATATATATACTCCCCTTCACTGCACCAACCTGCACCACCCTACTTCCTACGGGGAATGCAACAAAAGTTCCAAAAAAAAGAAGTAAAAAAAATCTAAATGATTGGAATGACAGCGTGAGACAATTCCCCCCCAATTTTTTAAAAATATAATAATAGTAAAAATATCAAAACTGAGCACATATGTACACTGTAAATCTGTTATTAATATTATTATTATAATACAGGATATATATAGCACCAACAGTTTACGCAGCGCTTTACAATATAAAGGAATTATATAAATATATTATAATTTTTTTTTTATTATAAATATACAGTAACTGTCAGTATTACTGCTCTTCATTTTTTCTCTACAAAGTAACTTCCACAATACGGCTTCATTATAATCATCTATTTTATTGGTTTATTATTACAAAATTGTATTATTATTTTTATTATTATTATTAGTAGTATAATTATTTATGGATTTTTTTTTTTTTTATGGGAATGTTTTGTATCCATGGGTGATGTGCGTTCATTTTGAAATTTCCATTGGTGTATACTAGATAAATTATAATGATACAGATAGAGTATATGCAATAATCCATGTTTTTATGGGTAATATAGATATAATATCAGGCGCCTCCCCCGCTGGCTCTCTACACAGTCTGGTGACTCCCCTGCTGGCGCTCTGCACACTGATGACTCCCCACTGGTGCTCTGCACAGTTTGGTGACTCCCCCGCTGGCGCTCTGCACACTGATGACTCCCCACTGGTGCTCTGCACAGTCTGGTGACTCCCCCGCTGGCGCTCTGCACACTGATGACTCCCCACTGGTGCTCTGCACAGTTTGGTGACTCCCCCGCTGGCGCTCTACGCAGTCTGGTGACTCCCCACTGGTGCTTTGCACAGTCTGGTGACTCCCCCGCTGTTCGCTGTGCACACTGGTGACTCCCCCGCTGGTGCTCTGCGCAGTCTAGTGACTCCCCACTGGTGCTCTGCACAGTCTGGTGACTCCCCTGCTGGCGCTCTGCACAGTCTGGTGACTCCCCCGCTGGCGCTCTGCACAGTCTGGTGACTCCCCACTGGTGCTCTGCACAGTCTGGTGACTCCCCTGCTGGCGCTCTGCACAGTCTGGTGACTCCCCCGCTGGCGCTCTGCGCAGTCTGGTGACTCCCCACTGGTGCTCTGCACAGTCTGGTGACTCCCCCGCTGGCGCTCTGCACAGTCTGGTGACTCCCCCGCTGGCGCTCTGCACACTGTTGTTACATGGTTACAAAGTTACGTGGTTGCATGGTTACATTATTACACAGTTACATAGTAGCATGGTTCCGTGGTTACAGAGTCAGGTAGAAAAAAGACACCAACACTAATTTTCACAAATAATGAATTCTTCTGACTCCGCCCCCTTATGTTGCTGTCACACGTGGCGTCCTCCTATCACATTTCAGAAATGTCCTCTATTCTCCTAAAAATTGCTTTTTCTGAAAAAAAAAAAAAAAGGACTGATTTTCACCCTGTTCTTATTGCAGTCCACCCAGGAGCGGAGAGCGCACCGTGTCCGCACTGCCTGTAGATGGGGGGCTCCTTGGGGCGGGGTCCTGACCCTCCCCCCACCCCCCGGCGCAGTCTCCCTTCCACCTTCACAGTCCTCATCTTCCCGGCTCCGGCATAAAATAATTTGGTAACAGATGTTCCCTTCTGCAGTACGGGGGGGGGGAAACGATCGCCGTGTTTGGCTGCGAACGACACAAAAACGACATCTGTGAAGAGCCGTAAATCTCGGCGACATTTCAGCAACTGTGCGGCTTTACATTATCTATAGATTGGAGCGTTCCGCATCGCTACGCCGCGCCTTTGCTGGTTCACAATAGAAATGAGATCTTTGCGGTGGGATCTCTCTACAAGCCCCCCCTTCAGTCTTTCACAGGTTGTACCTTCTCTTCTCCTGCACTGAAATGATTTCACCGCACACCGTGAGCTTCTCACCATGTGCATTAGTAGCTGCAGCGAGTCAGATAGAGCCCCGCCCCTTTCCTGGCTGGAGGATGTCCAGCATCAAAAGATGTATGAGCATAATGTGTCAGCAAACCCCCCCCCCCCAAAAAAAACAATCATTGATCTGCATGCTTACCCCCTAAATATACATTCCCCCTCCTCCCAGTACAAATCTGCCCCCCCTATGCTGAAGTCCCCACTGTCAGCACAAATCTTTCCCCCCCATCCCCCCTCCAAACTCAACTCCTCTCTCTCACCAAACCTCCCCGGCACAACCCCCCCCCAAAAAAAAATCACTCCTCCTAGCACAAATCCTCTACCCCTCAAATTTCCCCTCCGAGCACAAATCCTCTTCCCCACTCCCATCCCCCCCCTCTAGCACAACCCCCCAAATCTCCCCTCCTAGCACAAATCACCCCTACTAGCACAACCCCCACCACACCCCCCCTATGAAAAAGTTCCCCTCCTAGCACAAATCACCCACACTAGCACAACCCCCCACCCCCCAGGAAAAATTTCCTCTCCTAGCACAAATCCTCTTCCCCCACTCTCATTCCTCCCGCCTAGCACAGCCCCCCCCCCCAAATCACCCCTACTAGCACAAACCCCCACCACCCCTCCCCCACGAAAAAGTTCCCCTCCTAGCACAAGTCCTCTTCCCCCCTCCTAGCACAGCCCCCCCCCAAATCTCCCCTCCTTGCACAAATCACCCCTACTAGCACAACCCCCCACCACCCCCCCCACAAAAAAGTTCCCCTCCTAGCACAAGTCCTCTTCCCCCTCCTAGCACAGCCCCCCCCAAATCTCCCCTCCTAGCACAAATCACCCCTACTAGCACAACCCCCACCACCCCTCCCCTACAAAAAAGTTCCCCTCCTAGCACAAGTCCTCTTCCTCCTCCTAGCACAGCCCCCCCCAAATCTCCCCTCCTTGCACAAATCACCCCTACTAGCACAACCCCCCACCACCTCCCCAGGAAAAATTTCCCCTCCTACCCTCCTAGCACAAATTCTCTTCCCCCACTCCCATTCCCCCCTCCAAGCACCCCCCCAAATCTCCCCTCCTAGCACAAATCACCCCTACTAGCACAAAACCCCACCACCCCTCCCCCATGAAAAAGTTCCCCCACTAGCACAAGTCCTCTTCCCCCCTCCTAGCACAGCCCCCCCCAAATCTCCCCTCCTTGCACAAATCACCCCTACTAGCACAAACCCCCACCACCCCTCCCCCATGAAAATGTTCCCCTACTACCCTCCTAGCACAAATTCTCTTCCCCCAACTCCCATTCCCCCCTCCTAGCACCCCCTCAAATCTCCCCTCCTAGCACAAATCATCCCTACTAGCACAAACCCCCACCACACCCCCCCCCCCACAAAAAATGTCCCCTCCTAGCACAAATCCCCTTCCCCCACTCCCATTCCCCCCGCCTAGCACAACCCCCCCACTCTCCCCTCCTAGCACAAATCTCCCCCACTAGCACAACCCCCCACCACCCCCCCCACGAAAAATTTCCCCTCCTACCCTCCTAGCACAAATTCTCTTCCCCCACTCCCATTCCCCCCTACTAGCACAACTCACCTCTCCTAGCACAACCCCCCCACCACACCCCCAGGAAAAAATTCCTCTCCTGGCACAATTTCCCTCCTCCCTCTATCATATCACCTCTTCTAGCACAAACCCCCCAAATCCCCCCTCCTTGCACACATCTTCTTCCCCCATCCCCCTCCCAGCACAAACCATCCTCCAAATCACCATTCCTAATTTCCCCTCCTAGAACAATTCTTATCTTCTGCCACCCTTCCACTTCCCCCTCCCAACATAAATTTACCCTCCCATCTCCTTGTGGTGCCCCCTCCCCACCCCACATGATACCACAGTGCCCAGGGCAGCCGCCCCCTTTCTCCCACCCCTTGTCCCATCCCTGGTCAAAGGCCTCATCCCCACAACCCTGGCTCTGTGTATGTGGGGGGGGGGTCTTTGGGGGATGACTCAAAAAGAAAACGTCCACGTTCCACCATGTGGATGAATAGTCAGTCGGGTTAGCCAGAGATGTAGATCCATCGTTCGTCGTGATAAATGACGGCCTAAAGACCCGCCGGCACAAACGCAACGAACCGCGCAAATCATCCTTTTCCCCTAAGTCTACAAAAAAATAGTGCTCTGCCCCTTTAAATAAATCTCAAATAGTGATCAACACATGGATGTAAACAAAAACACTGTGCAAATAATGTGCTGATAATATGTAAACAATATAGTTGCATAAATTAGAAACTGCAAATAAACATATTGTGCAAAAAAATAGGCAATGTGCAAAAGAACTTGGACCTTAATTGGTAACTTGGACCTTAACAACAACATTTAAACCAATAACTAACAAACCATAAACAAAAACATCACAAAATATAAGGGGGATGTGATCCAATGTGGACCAGTCATCACAAAAACCTAAACACCCTATCCCTGTTTTTTTTAGAGAAGGAGAGCGACTGAAATGGGACTATAACGGTGCAATATGAAATTCCAAACCAAAAGGATAAAGTTAAAATCTTCAATATTTAATAACAAAATTCTAAAACATCTTATTCATAAAAAATCAATATGTTTATAACCCAATTTCTTATTGTCCGCGGATAGCATCCCCTGAGGAAGCCCAATAATAGGGAGAAACCTGTCGGGATCCATCTATATACAACTATAAATTATTTGGACCATACAAAATTGGGTTATAAGCATACTGATTTTTATGAATAAGATATTTTAGAGTCTAAAACATCTTATTCATAAAAATCAATATGCTTATAGCCCAAATTTTTTGGTATAACCCATAACAAATTGGGTTATAGGCATATTGATTTTTATGAATAGGATGTTTTAGAGTCTAAAACATCTTATTCATAAAAATCAATATGCTTATAGCCCAATTTTTTTATGATCCATATTATTTATAGTGGTATATAGATGGATCCTGACAGGTTTCACCCTATTATTGGGCTTCCTCAGGGGCTGCTATCCGCGGACCAAAAAAAAAAATTGGGTTATAAGCATATTGATTTTTATGAATAAGATGTTTTAGACTCTAAACCCAATTTTTTTATGGTCCATATTATTTATAGCGGTATTGTCAGGGTTGGGCCCAGCCCTTCCTTCTCTGAGTTGGCCGCTCAGCTGTCGGCTAATTGCCAGCTCCTATCTCTCCACAGTGACTCACCTGTTGATGATCCTGCTCGTCAGTCCTGCTTACTCAAGCTGTTCAGGCCAGATGATCTCTGCCTTCGCCTTGGTCACATCTCTAGAGACTATCTACTGTGTTCCAGTTAAAGACTTGCTTGGCTGACATTCCTTCTGGCTCCCTGTCTGACTGTCTGTTCTGGTTCCTGAACTCTGGCTATGTTTTGACTATGTTTACTCCGTTTACCTTTTTTTAAATTATTATTAAACAAGTGTGATTTAACTGTACTTCTGTCTCAGTCCGATTCATGGTTTTTGACAGGTATATAGATGGATCCTGTCAGGTTTCGCCCTATTATTGGGCTTCCTCAGGGGGTGCTAAGCACAGACCATAACAAATTGTGTTTCAAGCATATTGATTTTATGAATAAGATGTTTTAGACTTTTGTTAACAAATATTGAAGATTTTAACTTGATCCTTTGGTTTGAATTTCATATTGCACCATTATAGTCCCATTTCATTCGATCTCCTCCTCCTCCTCATCACAAAATATAGTCAATATGTGAAAAGGTGCTCGATGTTCAGCAAAATATCAAACGGTGTGGATACCGAATTACAGGGATCAGAAAAGCAAATAATCCTGCAATACGTGACACCCATATCCAATTTGTATCCTCGACATTACTCCATCCAATCACATTGGCATCGGCTTTATACTATCCATGGACCGCTCATCAGACAATCACATATGAGAAGCAAGCGGGGAGAAGCTCATAGCGTAATACAGGATAAAAAAGGTTTAATGAAAACGATCGAATCCGCTTACAGTTATGCAGTGAATAACAGGCTTCACATTAAAAAACACGCTGGCCGCAGCAGCTCAAACTCCGCCGCTACGCGGTGACGTCACACACACACACACACACACACTCTCCTTTCGACACATTACCCCAAAACTGGCATCATCTGGGATTGCAGGGTTTCCATACGCAGACTATGACGTCACCTAATGCTTTGTTTGGAAACATTTAGTATCACTTTTGCTGAAGTACATTGTTGCTATTTCATTGGAAGGTTTAAGCCAAACCCCCGAGCAGGTTATTTCGGGAGATCTGTATTTGTAATGTTACCCTTTTAAGCCTTAATAAACGACCTGCTGCCTTCTGAACGGTGTTTTACTATTTTTTATCCATTGTTCACCTACCCATCCTCTCCTTCCCCAAAAACTTGCCAAATGGTCTTAGAAAAGGGGGTTGGGTGTTCTGTTTCAAGCATACCTTTATTCATTGACATACCCATAGCTCCCAACTGTCCCGGATTTGGAGGGATTGTTACTGATTTAGAGGGACTGTCCTGGATTTGGAGGGCCTGTCCTGGATTTGAAGGGACTGTCCCAGATTTGGAGGGACTGTCCCGGATATGGAGGGCCTGTCCTGGATTTGAAGGGACTGTCCCGGATTGGGAGGGCCTGTCCCGAATTTGGAAGGCCTGTCCCAGATTTGAAGGGACTGTTCTGGATTTGGAGGTACTGTTCCGGATTTGGAGGGCCTGTCCCAGATTTGGAGGGATTGTTCCTGATTTAGAGGGACTGTCCTGGATTTGGAGGGCCTGTCCTGGATTTGGAGGGCCTGTCCTGGATTTGGAGGGCTTGTCCTGGATTTAGAGGGACTGTCCTGGATTTGAAGGGACTGTCCCAGATTTGGAGGGACTGTCCCGGATATGGAGGGCCTGTCCCGGATTTGAAGGGACTGTCCTGGATTTGGAGGGCCTGTCCCAGATTTGAAGGGACTGTTCTGGATTTGGAGGTATACTGTTTCGGATTTAGAGGGCCTGTCCCGGATTTGGAGGGACTATCCCTGATTTTGAGGGCCTGTCTTATATTTTGAAGGGTTGTCTTGGATTTTGAGGGCCTCTCCCGGATTTGGAGGTCCTGTCCCGGATTTGGAGGGACTGTCCCGGATTTGGAGGGACTGTTCCAGATTTGGAGGGCCTGTCCCGGATTTGGAGGGACTATCCCTGATTTTGAGGGCCTGTCTTAGATATTGAGGGACTGTCTTGGATTTTGAGGGCCTTTGCCGGATTTGGAGGGCCTGTCCCGGATTTGGGGGGCCTGTCCCGGATTTGGAGGGGCTGTCCCTGATTTTGAGGGCCTGTCCCGGATTTGGAGGGGCTGTCCCTGATTTTGAGGGCCTGTCCCGGATTTGGAGGGATTGTTCCTGATTTAGAGGGACTGTCCTGGATTTGGAGGGCCTGTCCTGGATTTGGAAGGACTGTCCTGGATTTGAAGGGACTGTCCCAGATTTGGAGGGACTGTCCCGGATATGGAGGGCCTGTCCCGGATTTGAAGGGACTGTCCTAGATTTGGAGGGCCTGTCCCAGATTTGAAGGTACTGTTCCGGATTTAGAGGGCCTGTCCCGGATTTGGAGGGACTATCCCTGATTTTGAGGGCCTGTCTTATACTTTGAAGGGTTGTCTTGGATTTTGAGGGCCTCTCCCGGATTTGGAGGTCCTGTCCCGGATTTGGAGGGACTGTCCCGGATTTGGAGGGACTGTCCCGGATTTGGAGGGACTGTTCCAGATTTGGAGGGCCTGTCCCGGATTTGGAGGGACTATCCCTGATTTTGAGGGCCTGTCTTAGATATTGAGGGACTGTCTTGGATTTTGAGGGCCTTTGCCGGATTTGGAGGGACTGCCCCTGATTTGGAACAAAGTCCTATCTGTCTCTCTTTCCTCCTCATTTGTCCCTCATGTTGGTCTGATTTATAGAGTTGTATATAAAATTCACTTTTTATCTTTCAGAAAGTGTTTCCCGGCTCTAAACCTTTTTATCCAATTTCTGGATTGCTGCATTTGTAAATTTCAAAAACCGATATAAAGGAATAGTAGTGAATAAAAAGAAGCACTTGTGGGTTTAACGAAGGGGTGTTAACCCCTTCCCTGCCAGTGTCATTAGTACAGTGACAGTGCATTTTTTTAAGCACTGATCACTAATAATGTCACTGGTCCCCAAAAAAGTGTCACTTGGGGTCAGATTTGTCCGCCGCAATGTCGCAGTCCCACTAAATATCACAGATCACCACCATTACTAGTAAAAACAATAAAAAGTCCTCAAATCTATCCCCTATTTTGTAAACTCGATAACTTTTGCGCAAACCAAGCAATATACGTTTTCTTGCGATTGTTTTTTTTAAGCAATTTAGAAATTTGTTTTTTTAATTTTTTCTTTTTTTGGGGGTATGTATTATAGCAGAAAGTAAAAAATATTGTTTTTTATTTTTCAAAATTGTTGCTCTTTTTTTGTTTATAGCGCAAAAAATAAAAACCGCAGAGGCGATCAAATACCACCAAAAGAAAGAGCTCTATTTGTGGGGAAAAAAGGACATCGATTTTGTTTGTGTACAATGTCGCACGACCGCGAAATTGTCAGGTAAAGTCACGCAGTGCCGTATCACAATAAATGGCCTGGTCAGGAAGGGGGGGGGTAAATCCTTCCGGGGCTGAAGTGGTTAAGGGGGTGTGGCAGGGGGGTGTGTTCTATGCCTACATACTTTTGCTAATAGATGTCCCTCGTTCCCATCTCAAAAAGTTGGGAGGTGCGGACATACCTGCTTTAGATCTCGGTCCATCCGGCCAATATGGTGATTTGCTGAATAAGCACAATCCACAGGCAGCTCGACTCTCCAATAAGACACGGCAGTTTAATCCATAAAATTCGGATGTTCCCCCGTCATCTCGAAGTGTCAATTAGACATGTGCACTGCCGAAAAATTTGTTCGCTTTTGTTACATTCGGGTGTTTTTTTTTTTTTGTTTTTGTTTTTCGGGTCATTCGTTATGATCGCAATTCGTAAATTTGAAAATTCGTAAATTCGAAAATCCAAAAATAAGAAAGAAAATCCGAAAGTTCGAAAGAATAACTAACGAACTATTACTAAGTATTAAATTCTAGGTATTGCAATTTCCTTTCAAATTTGGCTGTTAGGGAATGTAACGAATACGAATTTACCCGAATTATCCGAAATAACCTATGCCAATGTATCTAAACAAATGAAAATGGAACAGATTATTAATACATTTTATTATTATTGCTAATTATTATTATTATTTTTATTATTATTTATTTATTTTCATTTGTTATTTTTATTATTTGTTTATTATTTATAATATTTATTTATTATTATTATTTATTTATTTTCATTCATTATTTTTATTATTTGTTTATTATTTATAATATTTATTTATTATTATTATTATTATTATTATTATTATTATTATTATTATTTTTATTATTATTTATTTATTTTCATTCATTATTTTTATTATTTGTTTATTATTTATAATATTTATTTTTTATTATTATTATTATTATTTATTATTTTTTATTATTATTATTATTATTATTATTATTATTATTATTATTATTATTAATAATTTGTTACGTTCCATTTGTTTAGATATTCGTTATTTCAGATAATTTGTAACTTCGGATAAATTTGTATTCGTTACGTTCACTAACAGCCAAATTTGAAAGGAAATTCCAATTAACTATCATTTAATACTTAGTAATAGTTAAGTTGTTATTGGTTAGTTATTATTTCAGATTTTCGAATTTTCGGATTTCCGAATTTCCGAGTTTTCGAAAAATTCTAATTTATGACTATTCAGAAAAATGAGTTGAACGGGTTTTTGTTAATTCTGACATTTCCGAATTCACAGATTTGTCGAAATTCATAAAAAAAAAAAAAAAAAAAAAAAAACGTATTTGGAACAAAACGAATTGTACATTATTATTATTATTTATTTATTATTATTAATTCATTACGTTCCATTTGTTTAGATACGCTATTCGTTATTTCGGATAATTCTGATATATCCGACTTCATGAATTTGTCGAAATTCGTTAAGAAAGGCGAATTTGGAACTAAACTAATTGTACATGTCTAGCGTCAAGCAGAAAATGATTTTCTACACCTTGTGCCAACTATGGAGGCTGATAAATAACCCCAAAAAATGAAGAAGAAGGGAGGGAGGTCTAGCTAAGGACTAAATCAACTAACCCCAACATACAGGTAACCCGGAATGTGCCATTTCAGAAATACAGTAAAAAAAAAAGATGTAGTTACACTGAATTGCCACTAGATGTCAGCACAGAGATATTTGTGCATTACATCATAGTTACGTAGTTAAGCAGGTTGAAAAAAGACACAAGTCCATCCAGTTCAACCTTAAAAACAATAAATAAATAAAATAAAAAATATCGTACAATCCAATAAACCCGATTTTATACCCTCAGTTGATCCAGAGGAAGGCAAAAAACCCCAGCAGAGCATGCTCCAATTTGCTACAGCAGGGGAAAAAATGTCTTCCTGATCCCCCAAGAGGCAATCGGATTTTCCCTGGATCAACTTTACCTATAAATGTCAGTTCCCAGTTATATTCTGTACATTTAGGAAATAATCCAGGCCTTTCTTAAAGCAATATACTGAGCTGGCCAGAACCACCTCTGGAGGGAGTCTGATCCACATTTTCACAGCTCTTACTGTGAAGAAACCTTTCCGTATTTGGAGGTGAAATCTCTTTTCCTCTAGACGTAAAGAGTGCCCCCTTGTCCTCTGGGCTGACCGTAAAGAGAATAACTCAACACCAAGTTCACTATATGGACCCCTTATATATTTGAACATGTTGATCATATCCTCCCTTAATCTCCTCTTCTCAAGAGTGAATAAATTCAGTTCCTCTAATCTCTCCTCATAGCTGAGCTCCTCCATGCCTCTTATCAGTTTGGTTGCCCTTCTCTGCACTTTCTCCAGTTCCCTGATATCCTTTTTTGAGAATTGGAGCCCAAAACTGAACTGCATATTCCAGATGAGGTCTTACTAATGATTTGTACAGATGATGTCTCTCTCTCTGGAGTCCATACTTCTCTTATACAAGGAAGGACTTTGCTCGCTTTGGAAACCGCAGCTTGGCATTGCATGTTATTATTGAGCTTATGATCTACCAAAACCCCCAGATCCTTCTCCACTATGGATCCCCCCAGATCCTTCTCCACCAGGGATTCCCCTAGATGCTTCTCCACTATGGATCCCCCCAGACCCTTCTCCACTATGGATCCCCCCGACCCTTCTCCACTATGGATCCCCCCAGACCCTTCTCCACTATGGATCCCCCAGATCCTTCTCCACCAATGATTCCCCCAGATCCTTCTCCAATATGGATCCCCCCAGACCCTTCTCCACTATGGATTCCCTCAGACCCTTCTCCACTATGGATTCCCCCAGATCCTTCTCCACTATGGATTCCTCCAGATCCTTCACTATGGATCCCCCCAGATGCTTCTCCACTATGGATCCCCCCAGATCCTTCTCCACCACTGATTCCCCCAGATCCTTCTCCACTATGGATCCCCCAGATCCTTCTCCACTATGGATTCCCTCAGACCCTTCTCAACTATGGATTCCTCCAGATCCTTCTCCACTATGGATCCCCCCAGATGCTTCTCCACTATGGATCCCCCCAGATCCTTCTCCACCACTGATTCCCCCTGATCCTTCTCCACTATGGATCCCCCCAGACCCTTCTCCACCAGGGATTCCCCCAGATGCTTCTCCACTATGGATCCCCCCAGACCCTTCTCCACCAATGATTTCCCCCAGATGCTTCTCCACTATGGATCCCCCAGACCCTTCTCCACCAATGATTCCCCCAGATGCTTCTCCACTATGGATCCCCCCAGACCCTTCTCCACCAATGATTCCCCCAGATGCTTCTCCACTATGGATTCCCCCAGACCCTTCTCCACTATGGATCTCCCCCAGTTGTACTCCCCTCAGTATGTATGATGCATATTCTTAGCCCCCAAGTGCAGAACTTTACATTTATCAAGATTAAACCTCATCTGCCACATAGTTGCCCAATCAGACAGAGCATTGAGGTCGGCTTATAAATTGGAGACATCCTGTAAGGACGTTATTCCACCGCATAGCTTGGTGTCATCTGCAAAGACAGAAATGTTACTTTCGATCCCAGACCCAATATGATTTATAAAGATATTAAAGAGTTAGGGTCCCAGCACTGAACCCTGGGGTACACCACTGATAACACTGAACCTTGGGGTACACCACTGATAACACTGAACCTTGGGGTACACCACTGATAACACTGAACCTTGGGGTACACCACTGATAACACTGAACCTTGGGGTACACCACTGATAACACTGAACCTTGGGGTACACCCCTGATAACCATAGACCATTCAGAGTAAGAATCATTAACCACGACTCTCTGAATTCTGTCTTTTAGCCAGTTTTCTATCCATTTACAAACTGATATTTCCAAGCCTGTAGACTTTACCTTACACATGAGCCGCGTGTGGGGAACTGCGTCGAACGCTTTTGCAAAATCCAAGTCCAAATCCATGAAATCCAATGCAAAGGTGACAATTGTTCCTGAACATTGGGGGGGGGGAGGTTTGTTCGGTGAACATCGATTGAGCTCGGTTCACTCATCTGATAACCTCTGGCCACACAAGTTGATATTTCTGGGTATTTTTACCTTTTAATAAATATATAATCAAAACTTAAAAAAAAAAAAAAAAAAATTAAAAAAAGTAGATGCGCTGTACGGGGAAATGACGATCCGAAGCAACAAAGTCTCATTTCACCGTCCTCATAGACCGGCGTCTCCCCCCCCCCCCCCCCCCGGTAGATCGGTCACAGATATGGCGGGACGGACGGACGGTCTTCTCCCTCTGCGCAGCAGATAACGGCCCTCGCCATCCCTATCTTGGATATTTCCGGATCCCCGCGGCGGGACAAACGCCGCGCTCAGGTGCTAATTTATTTACACCAATTAATTTCAGTCCCCTGATGTAAACCAATTAGTATTCGGGGCTTAATGGAGTCATTAGCTGTCAGATTAGCTTCTTGAAACGCTTGTCACCGCGACAGGACCGAACACGGCGAATCGGCTAATAAAACCGCCAAATTAATGGACTGAACAGCATAGATAATGAGGTAATGAAGAGGAGATAGGACAGAACAGGATCCGCCGCTTCGTCTACCGTGAGAGATAAGGAAGGACCGCGTTCTGCCTAGAGAGCCAATGGGGGGGGGGGGTATTCTCGGAGGGGGGGGGGAGGCCTCTTTGTACCGCGTTCGAAAAAATAACCGCATTTGATTTTCAGCTTTCAATCCCGCCATTAAAAAAAAGACGCGTTCATTAATGTCATTTCAGAAAATCGTTTTCCATCTTTTTCAAAACGGCAGCTTCCTTTAAAAATATTCTCCGGTAATCCAACCACCTTCAGGCACTTCCTGTTGCAGGGTGACAACGTTCTGTCTCTGCCCCCCCCCCCCTTGATTGTGCTCCTGTGTTGTCACAAATTCCCAAAGAGAACTACAAGAGGCCCTTTCCAATGACACATTATGCTGGAAGTGCATGTTAGCGTGAAGTTTCTGCAAAGAGGCCGCAGGAGATCAGAGGCAACAAAGGCCATAGGCGCCAACTGTTCTGAATTTTGACCCTCTGACGTGTGGATGCCGCGTGCCGGGCCGTGTCCTGGGGAACACAACCGGTCAGTGGGCCATCCCTACATATTGGGTCTAAGTAGGACCAACCCATAAAGTAGACCTGAGGGGTGGTCCCCACATATTTAGAGGTGGGGTCTGGGTGAGACCAACCCATAAAATGTATGTGGTTTAGAGTGACCTCACCACCCCCAAGATATAAATATATACCATACCGTGCTTCGAAAAAGTATTCATACCCCTTGAAATTCCCCACATTTTGTCATGTTACAACCAAAAACGTAAATGTATTTTATTGGGATTTTATGTGATAGACCAACACAAAGTGTCACATAATTGTGAAGTGGAAGGAAAATGATAAATGATACAAATAAATATGTAAAAAGTGTGGGGGGGGGGATTTGTATGGCGCCCCCCGGAGTCAATACTTTGTAGAACCCCCTTTCTCTACAAGTCTTTTTGGGGATGTCTCTACCAGCTTTGCACATCTAGAGAGGACATTTCTGCCCATTCTTCTTTGTAAAATATCTCAAGTTCTGTCAGATTGGATGGAGAGCGTCTGTGAACAGCAATTTTCAAGTCTTGCCACAGATTCTCAATGTGATTTAGGTCTGGACTGTGACTGGGCCATTCTAACACATGAATATGCTTTGATCTAAACCATTCCATTGTAGCTCTGGCTGGATGTTTCGGGTCGTTGTCCTGCTGGAAGGTGAACCTCCCCCCAGTCTCAAGTCTTTTGTAGACTCTAACAGGTTTTCTTCTAAGATTGTCCTGTATTTGTCTCCATCCATCTTCCCATCAACTCTGACCAGCTTCCCTGTCCCTGCTGAAGAAAACCATCCCCACCACATGATGCTGCCACCGCCATGTTTCACGGTGGGGATGGTGTGTTCAGGGTGATGTGCAGTGTTAGTTTTCCCCACACATAGCGTTTTACTTTTAGGCCATAAAGTTGAATTTTGGTCTCATGTGACCAGATCACCTTCTTCCACATGTTTGCTGTGTCCTCCACATGGCTTCTCACAAACTACAAACAGGACTTCTTATGACTTTCTTTCACCAATGTCTTTCTTCTTGTCACTCTTCCATAAAGGGCAGATTTGTGGAGAACACGACTAATAGTTGTCCTGTGGACAGATTCTCCCACCTGAGCTGTGGATCTCTGCAGCTCCTCCAGAGTTACCATGGACCTCTTGGCTCTTCTCTGATGAATGTTCTCCTTGCCCGGCCGGTCAGTTTAGGTGGACGGCCATGTCTTGGTAGGTTTGCAGTTGTGCCATACTCTTTCCATTTTCCGATGATGGATTGAACAGAGCTCCGTGAGATGTTCAAAGCTTGGGATATTTTTTTATATAACCTAACCCTGCTTTATACTTCTCCACAACTTTATCCCTGACCTGTCTGGTGTGTTCCTTGGCCTTCATGATGCTGTTTGTTCACTAAGGTTCTCTAACAAACCTCTGAGGGCTTCACAGAACAGCTGTATTTATACTGAGATTAAATGACACACAGGTGGACTCTATTTACTAATTAGGTGTCTTCTGAAGGCAATTGGTTCCACTAGATTTTAGTTAGGGGTATCAGAGTAAAGGGGGCTGAATACAAATGCCCCCCCCCCCCACACTTTTCACATATTTATTTGTATCATTTATCATTTTCCTTCCACTTCACAATTATGTGACACTTTGTGTTGGTCTATCACATAAAATCCCAATAAAATACATTTATGTTTTTGGCTGTAACATGACAAAATGTGGGAAATTTCAAGGGGTGTGAATACTTTTTCAAGGCACTGTATAAGATATATTATACCGGAGTGACATCACCGTACTCCACATATAAAATATATTATATAGAGTGACATCACCGCTCTCCAGATATATAATTTTGCTGACCCCCCCCCAGGATTCCTCCTGTCATTCTCCATTATAACCACTAGGAGGAGCTCCAGCTTTGCATTTCCAGTAAAGTGTTGATTTATAAAAAGTCGGAATCAAATTTTTTTTTGATTATTTTGGTAAATACAGAATGCGACAATTTTGCTTGTTTTCTAGGATTCTACCGGAAATTTCTATACTAGTGTTTGTTGTAGAAAATCTTTTGGTGACAAAATGTTAAGAGATAGCTTCTGATTTTTTTTTTTTTATTTATTATAAAAAGGAAAACTGTTTTTTTTTTCACACCATTATCACGACCCACCACCAGGAGAAACCTCCATTATAAATTCCCCTGACTCCTGACCTTTGTGGCGCTACCACATATGTGAGCGCTATTTCTTGTTTGTACCTGGAGGACGGCCCTGGAACAATACGGAGTGCTTCACTTTTTTTTTTTTTTCCACCTAAAACACTCTGACAGATGACCCCGAGACACACTAACCCGGGATCAAGCACTGATCAAGCTTTTTTATTTTATTTATTATTTTATTTTTAAATTTTTTTTTATTTCTTTATTATTTTATTTATTTATTTATTTTTTTATTTCTTTATTATTTTTTTTATTTTTTTATTTTTTTATTTCTTTATTTTTTTTATTCTATTTTTAAATTTTTTTTAACCACATCAGCAAAAACTCCGTCGAGAGGCTTATTCAACTTTTACGTTCATTCTCTGTCTCCTTCTCGGGTTTTATATCATTGTTGTGTTCTTCCTGGGCGATATTAATTATTTAATTTTCTTTTATTTATTTATCAAAAAAAAAATAAAAAATAAAAAGAAACAGACAAGAAAAAACTTCCCAAAACTAAAATCTTAGTTACTATTATTACCCACTATACCTGTCTTATAAAGATTCTGTTCTTCCCTTGCCCATATTTATCCATCCACCCCACCCCACCCCACCCCCAGTTCTCTCCCTCCCCTTCCCCTCCCCCCTCCCATTTGGTTTTGTTTTGATCTCGGACCTCTTTCTTGTATTTCTCCGAAGTTTTAAAGATTTTCCATCTTCTCCATATTCTGTTTTTATTTTTCTGAGTGTCCTTTTTCTCTACCACATAAGTATTCCATTCTACTGTCGTATTCTATTCGCTCGAACCATTCTCCTACATCCCGTTTTTCTGCGATTAACCACTTTTTTTTTTTGGATTGGTCCCTTTGCCGCATTCAACAGTATCGGAGTTAAAGCGGAGTTCCAAGGACAATCAGAATTTTTTTCTTTTTTTAAACAATTCTTCAGTTTATATCATTTCAATGCCCCTGTAGAAGTCCTAGTAGGACGAAACGCGTCGGGCTTGGTTTCACCGCTACCCATATTGCCTTTTTTAACTGTGATCACATTTTTTAATTGCTGTTTTTTTTTGGAATAAAAACCAATTGTTTTTGACCTGCACTATGCCTTTTTTCTTTATGTGTCTTCCTGGATGCAAGTTTTTTTTGGGCTTTTCCTCCTGGTCAACAGCTTCTCCGCTGCTGTTGGTGTCATCGAGACTTCATTGATCGATCTCCGGACCTGTCTGGACCCCTTGGAGCGTTCCTGTGGATCCAATGACCCCATTATCCATGCCTGACTGAACTGGTGTCGCCGACATCCAGGTCCATTGTTTCTGGTAAGAGTATTTTATCTTATCTCTGTTTCCTTATGAGAACAACCATTCTGGGGGTGTGGATCTCACCTCCCGTTTGGATTGACCCCCTTGGGACTTGTTTTTCATTCATTCACTAATGGGGCTCACAATGCTATTGATTTCAGTTGTCAGTGTTTCACCTTCACTGTGTTTAATTTTTTAGCGCTACATTTCCACATTCCAATATAATTTCAATGTAACACTCACCTGTTTCGTCAAATGTATCCCCCCGGTATCCGGTTTCGTATGAAAAACGTAGCTTTTAACATTTCTTACTGCCAGTTTTCATCTTGCTTGTGGGCACGTGAAGCCCACAAGCATATACAGTTCCTGGATCCGGTGATGCTGAGCTACCAGCATGCACCGCGTGCTCCCGCGCATGCTCAGTATGAACGGCACGGTGCGCCGCATACTTCCACGTGGCCATCACAACGGGCGTCGTCGTCGGAAGTGGCTGCCCCCGTTGTGATGGCAACGAAGAGATTCGCGTCACTTAAGGGTTTCGCGAATCTCACGAGAACGGGCGGCGGCCATCCGCACTGACTCCTGGAACGAAGGACACATAGCTCCCAGGGGACAGTGCGCCGCCGGACATGACGGCCATACCCGCGGGTGGCAGAGACCGGAAAGGGCCACTGAAAAACCTTCTAACAAGGTAACCCTTAGGAGACAAAAAAAAACTTTCCATTTTAGAACAATTGAAGTGTGTAAATGCTGTTAATGTAAAGTAGTAAAATCGGGTGGAACTCTGCTTTAAAGTGGTTGTAAACCCTAAAAAAAAAAAAAAAAAAAAAAAAAAAACCTGCAAGACAAAGGCATAATGAGCTAGTATGCATACTAGCTCATTATGAATTACAGTGGAACCTCGGATTGCGAGTAACGCGGTTAACGAGCGTTTCGCAATACAAGCCCTGTATTTTTAAAAATCGTAACTCGGTTTGTGAGTGTTGTCTCGCAAAACAAGCACGATTCAGGCCAAAGCGGTGCGCAGTACCGCTTTTGGCCTGAGGTGGGGGGGGGGCGCCGGAGCCGAGCTGGGCCGAAAGTCACCGATCGCAGCCATTCGGAAATGCACGGAAACCCCTGAGGACACTTCGGCTGACTCGGGTAGGAAAGAATTCCTACCTGAGGTTTGCCGAGGTCAGCCGAAGTGACCTCGGGACTTTTCGGCTGTTTCCCAGGCTCTCCGGCGCCCCCCCGCCTCTGGCCACATGCGGTATTGCATCCCATTGAAGTCAATGTGGAACGAATTATTTTCGTTTCCATTGACTTCAATGCGAAAGCTCGCTTTGATATGCGAGTACTTTGGATTACGAGTGTTCTCCTGGAACGGATTATGCTCGTAATCCGAGGTTCCGCTGTACTTACCTGAGATCGAAGCCCCTGCAGCGGTCCTAGTTCACCGCTCCGGCGGCCTGACATCGCTCCCGGGGGTTACCTCCGGGTATCGCGGCTCTGGCACTGTGATTGGTCGGAGTTGCGATGACGGCACTCCGTACGCGCCGTTGCTTCAGTTTGCTTAAGTGCGCATGTGTCAATTGTTCTACTTGAATTTTTGGCAATTTAGCCTTATTTAAGTAATCTTGTATGTTTTCTTTTTTTTTTGTTGTGTCTCTTGATTATTGCATAAATTGCGCTGTAGTATTGTTGGAAGGCCAGTGCGATATCTGTTGTCTTATTTACAATTTCACCTCTCTCATTTTTTATGTAGCTACAGTGGAACCTTGGTTTACGAGTAACACGGTTAACGAGCGTTTTGAAAGACGAGCAACTTTAATTTTTTTAAAATTCTGACTCGGTTTGCGAGTGTTGTCTCACAAAACAAGCAGAATTCAATCTAATGGGGTATGCAGTACCGCATTTGGCCAGAGGTGCGGGGGCGCCGGTGACACTCGGAAAGGTTCGGAGACATTCGGAAATACTCGGAATCACTCGGAAGCACTCGGAAATACTCGGAAACACTCGGAAATACTCAGTTCCCGAGTGTTTCCGAGCCTTTCTGAGTTCAGCCAAGCTTTCCCGAGTATTTCTGAGTCTCTCAGGCGCCCCCCTGTAAGGACCTTATTCCACTCCATAGCTTCCTGTCATCTGCAAAGACTGAAATCCCAGACCCGATATAATTTATAAAGATATTAAAAAGTAAGAGTCCCAACACTTAACCTTGGGGTACACCACTGATAACAGACCATTCAGAGTAAGAATCATTAAACACAACTCTCTGAATTCGTTTTTTTAGCCAGTTTTCTATCCATTTACAAACTAATATTTCCAAGCCTGTAGACTTTACATTACACATGAGCCGTGTGTGGGGAAGTGTGTAAAATGTTTTGCAAAATCCAAGTATACCACATCCACAGCCAGCCCTTTGTCCAAGTATACCACGTCTACAGCCACGTCTCTGTCCAAGTATACCACATCCACAGCCACCCCTCTGTCCAAGTGTACCACGTCCACAGCCACCCCTCTGTCCACGTATACCACGTCCACAGCCACTCCTCTTTCCAAGTATACCACGTCTACAGCCACGTCTCTGTCCAAGTATACCACATCCACAGCCACCCCTCTGTCCAAGTGTACCACGTCCACAGCCACCCCTCTGTCCAAGTATACCACATCCACAGCCGCCCCTCTTTCCAAGTATATCACGTCTACAGCCACTTCTTTTTCCAAGTATACCACGTCCAAGGCCATCCCTCTGTCCAAGTATACCAAGTCCACAGCCACCCCTCTGTCCAAGTATAACACATCTTCAGCCACGTCTCTGTCCAAGTATACCACATCCGCTGCCACCCCTCTGTCCAAGTATACCACATCCACAGCCACCCCTCTGTCCAAGTATACCACGTCCACAGCCACCCCTCTGTCCAAGTATACCCCGTCCACAGCCACCCCTCTGTCCAAGTATACCACGTCCACAGCCACCCCTCTGTCCAAGTATATCCCGTCCACAGCCACCCCTCTGTCCAAGTATAACACATCTTCAGCCACGTCTCTGTCCAAGTATACCACATCCACTGCCACCCCTCTGTCCAAGTATACCACATTCACAGCCACCCCTCTGTCCAAGTATACCACGTCCACAGCCACCCCTCTGTCCAAGTATACCCCATCCACAGCCACCCCTCTGTCCAAGTATACCACGTCCACAGCCACCCCTCTGTCCAAGTATACCACGTCCACAGCCACCCCTCTGTCCAAGTATACCACGTCCACAGCCACCCCTCTGTCCAAGTATACCACGTCCACAGCCATCCCTCTGTCCAAGTATACCACATCCACAGCCACCCCTCTGTCCAAGGTTTTACTTACCTCCTGATAAAAAGAAATCAGGTTTGTCTGACAACTTCTGTCTTTCATGAATCCATGCTGTCTGTTGCTTGGAATATTTTTTTCCAGCAAGAACTCATCTATGTGTCTTTTATTAATCTCTCCAGTATCTTCCCGACTATAGAAGTTACACTAACAGGTCTATAGTTACTTGGTAAAGACTTCCCTTTTTAAATATAGGCACCACATTGGCCCTACACCAATCCAGTGGTACCATTTCCATCATTAACGAGTCCCTAATGCCGCGTACACACGGTCGGACTTTACGGCAGACTTTGCCCGGCGGACGGGATTTCGTCGGACAATTCGATCGTGTGTGTGGGCTTCAGCGGACTTTGTTTTCTCAAAAGTTGGACGGACTTAGATTTGAAACATGTTTCAAATCTATCCGACGGACTCGAGTCCGGTCAAAAAGTCCGCTCGTCTGTACGCTAGTTCGACGGACAAAAAGCCACGCTAGGGCAGCTATTGGCTACTGGCTATGAACTTCCTTGTTTTAGTCCGGTCGTACGTCATCACGTATTAATTCGACGGACTTTGGTTGATTGTGTGTAGGCAAGTCCGTTCATTCGGAAAGTCCGTCGAAAAGTCCGCCGGGCAAAGTCTGCCGTAAAGTCCGCTCATGTGTACGCGGCATTAAAATTAGAAACAATGGCTTTGAAATGACAGAGCTCAATTCTTTTAGGATCCGTGGGTGGATGCCATCAGGTCCAGGTGCTTTATCCACCTTTATTCTTTCTAAATATTTCTGGACCAGATCACTTTTGAGTTATTGTGGATCATTCGGGGCTGTGTCACTACCACCCCCATTATGGACATGACCTCCCCCATGCTCCTTTGTATACACAGAGCTGAAGAAAGTATTTAATAAATGTGCCTTCTCCTTGTCCCCAGTCACCCCCCCCCCCCCAGACTATTGTGTAAAGGACCTACATGCTCAGACCTGACCTTTTTTACTATCAATATATTTGAAGCATTTTTTGGGGGTTTGTCCTACTGCCTTTTGCAATCTGTCGTTTGTTTTTAATTTTTGCATCCTTGATTTCCTTTTTACATATTCTGATATATTCTTTGTAACATTTAAACGATGATAGTGTTCCTTCATTTTTATATTTTTTAAAAGCTCTTTTCTTATTGTCAATACGTATTGCCCGTGGGAATATACTTTGTAGTGAGTTTTCATACAGTCACTTTGAAGAATTCCTATTTCTGTTCTGTGTCCATTGATGACAATATTCCCTCCCAGTCTCGGAGAGCAGCCTCATCCTTGGAAAATTTGCTCTCTTAAAGTGAAGTGTTTTTATCTTTCCCATATGTGTTTGTTGCTTACAGCTAACATTAAATTAAATCATGTTATGGTCACTGCTCCCCAGATGTTCTTTTATATGAACATTAGTAATAAGCTCTGCAGGGCTTGAGTGCCAGTGACACTAGCCAAATGACAGTTCCCGAAGTGACGATGATACTAGCCAAATGACAGTTCCCCAAGTGTCGATGACACTAGCCAAATGACATTTCCCTGAGTGTCGGTGACACTAGCCAAATGACATTTCCCTGAGTGTCGGTGACACTAGCCAAATGAGAGTTCCCCGAGTGTCGGTGACACTAGCCAAATGACAGTTCCCCAAGTGTCGGTGACACTAACCAAATGACAGTTCCCTGAGTGCCAGTGACACTAGCCAAATGACAGTTCCCAGAGTGCCGGTGACACTAGCCAAATGACAGTTCCCCGAGTGTCGGTGACACTAGCCAAATGACAGTTCCCCGAGTGTCGATGACACTAGCCAAATGACAGTTCCCAGAGTGCCGGTGACACTAGCCAAATGACAGCTCCCTGCGTGTCATTGACACTAGCCAAATGACAGTTCCCTGCGTGTCATTGACACTAGCCAAATGACAGTTCCCTGCGTGTCATTGACACTAGCCAAATGACAGTTCCCTGAGTGTCGTTGACACTAGCCAAATGACAGTTCCCCGAGTGCCGGTGACAAAAGCCAAATGACAGTTCCCCGAGTGCCGGTGACACTAGCCAAATGACAGTTCCCCGAGTGCCGGTGACACTAACCAAATGACAGTTCCCCGAGTTGTCTTCAGTTATATAGAGGAAGGGGAGGGGCTAGTGGTGACATCATTGCCCCAATATGATCATTTGCCCATATTTAGGCGAGGATGGGAGGCTCCTTTCCTTGCCCATTTGGTTTAGTGTTTGGGATTTCCCGGCCATGTAGATGAATTGGCCGGTGATGTCTGCGGTTGGTAAGAACATGGCGGCTGCCATACCATGTGCAGTTTGGCGCGTGCGTTTGCGTGGGGATGACATTAACAATTAATGGCATGTTGGGAAAACACGCAATTTTACGCACGCTTCCGACACGCACCGATGTGAACTTACCTATAAATAATGATCGGCGCCATAGATAAAAATGTATCCGGTGACCCGGCTAATATCGGAATCTCAGAGTGAAGAACGGATACAATGTGGCGATATTCCTTCACACTTAGGGGTTGCAGGGAGAGTCGCACACCGATAACGGCGATTTAAAAAAAAAACACGAAGCCCCCCCCGCGTAAAAATGATTTTACATTTCTTATTTCCGCTCCTCACAGAATGACTGTCGGTAAATCCATAAAACGTCGGCAACCGACATCTGACCTAAACGCGGGAATCTGAAGAAATCCGGATCCGCGGAGATAAGATGCAAGGAATATCACGTAAGGCGATGCACCCGCGGCGTGACACACGGACCCCCCACCGCGGATCTTACAGCCGGGGGTCTAAGGAGACGCCTCCAACCATAAATCATGTATACAAGAAATCCCCGCGATACTAATCAGACATAAATAAATGATACACAACGCCGGAACAGCAACATCAACACCACCGAGCGCCAAGAATCTCGTAGAGTCAAAAAACGCCGCCGAAAAAAAAAAAAATCACTTATATGATGTGATGAGACATCAGCCTGAGAGAGAGGCGGGCACAGCCAGGCAACAAGCATTTTTAGAAGTCTTTGATGGGCCGTGATGGGAGGTGGTGCGGGCTCCTGGAAGCTGCCCCTCCGCCCCCTCACTGGCACTAGCAACCCCCCCCCCGCCCCAGCCGGACGGCATCGGACGCCATCCATGTCCTTACATGAGGAGGTGGTGCTGGATCCGGGGGTAGGGCTCCTGGAAGCTGCCCCTGGCCCCCTCACTGGCACTAGCACCCCCCCGCCCTGCCCAGACGGCATTGGACGCCATCCATGTCCTTACCTTAGAAGGTGGTGCTGGATCCGGGGGTAGGGCTCCTGGAAGCCGCCCCTCTGCCCCCTCACTCGCACTAGCCCCCCCCGGAAGGTATCGGTCGCCATCCATGTCCTTACCTTGTAAAGTGGTGCTGGATCCAGGGGTAGGGCTCCTGGAAGCTGCCCCTCTGCCCCCTCACTCGCACTAGCAACCCCCCCCCCCGCCCAGACGCCATCCATGTCCTTACCTTAGGAGGTAGTGCTGGATTCGGGGGTAGGGCTCCTGGAAGCTGACCCTGGCCCCCTCACTCGCACTAGCACCCCACCCTGCCCAGACGGCATCGGACGTCATCCATGTCCTTACCTTAGGAGGTGGTGCTGGATCCGGGGGTAGGGCTCCTGGAAGCTGCCCCTCTGCCCCCTCACTCACACTAGCAACCCCCCCCCACCCCGACGCCATCCATGTCCTTACCTTAGGAGGTAGTGCTGGATCCGGGGGTAGGGCTCCTGGAAGCTGCCCCTCTGCCCCCTCACTTGCACTAGCAACCCCCCCCCCACCCCGACGCCATCCATGTCCTTACCTTAGGAGGTAGTGCTGGATCCGGGGGTAGGGCTCCTGGGAGCTGCCCCTGGCCCCTTCACTCGCACTAGCACCCCACCCTGCCCAGACGGCATCCATGTCCTTACCTTAGGAGGTGGTGCTGGATCCATGGATAGGGCTCCTAGAAGCTGCCCCTCCACCCCTCTACCTGCTGCAGCTTGCCGTGGGAAGTGCCGACCCATTCCTTCTCCTCCCGGCCAAACAATAAGTGGGCCTTGAGACCCGATTGGCCGGGAGTCCTAAGACTCCCGGCCAATCGGGTCTCAGGACCCGCTTCCTGATTGGCCTGGGCCGAGAAGCAGGAAGACATTATCGAATATTATTTCGCTACTGTCGTACAACTGGGTGTGCTCTGGGCGCGGTGCTCTGCACCCCAAGCCCACCCTTTTTTTAAGCCAATTAGAGCCTCAGGCTCTAATCGATCAATCCTGATGTACTGATCACATTTCTTGAGGCCCGAAAACGCCAGGGTCAGTACAAATAGCCCCCAAATGACCCCTTTTTTAGAAAGTAGACAGTCTGAGGTATTTAGTAATAGGCATGGCAAGTTTTTTTGAAGTTGTAATTTTTTTTTCGTCACAATTTTTTTGGGAAATTAAGAAATTAAAAAAAAAAAAATGAATTACGAATTCAAAATGAAAAAGAAAATTGTTTGGAAAATGAAGGAATGAAATAAAAATTGTGTTCTTGTCTTTTCTACCACTAGATGTCCTCATTCAGAAGACATCCTGTGAGTGGAGGGTGTCATGGACCTGCCCCCTAGTTAGGGGACGTCACCCATGGTGCCCTACACTGACATACAGCGCCCCCTTTCTGGATCACTGAGACACACCCACCACCTAGGAGGAAGCTGACCCAGCACATCCCATAACTGACATCAACATTTCTTATAAGGGTAAGAGAAGAAAAACCCCTGTTGGGGGATGTTGTGGGACCTCCTGGGTGCTATTTATATACTCATCAACAACAATTATGGTTAAAAATATTTTTTTTTCTTTTTACACATTCACATAGAAGAAAAGAGAGTACACAGTGATACATTTCTTCCATACAAAAATACCACACTTTATGTTCTACATGTTTCGCCTTACGGCTTCCTCAGGAACATGTGTGGATATTCTTATCTATTGAATAAATATACACGGATTAAAAGGGTAAGTCAATTATGGGAAAGCAAAAATAAACTGAGGGAATCTTCGGAAGGTAGAGGAAGCACTGGGGGGGTTTAAAGGCAACGTGTAATGCTTTTGTACATTTTTTTTTTATTATTATGGTCAGGTCTAAAAAATTCAATTAATTTAAATATTGTGTAGGAATATATATCCCAAAGGTGCAGTTTCAGAATCATTCTTCCTTCTGCCAAACAAATTCTGTTGTATACACAACTCAAAAGCTGAAATTTGTCAGGAGACCTCATGGTTGTGTCCTAGGTACCAGAGTCCAACGTAGCCCCGGGAACACAACCATCTTAGCTGCTACCTCATTAGAACCAACCTTATCGACCCCTTACACTCTGGCCTTTGCCTACAAAACTCCATAGAAACTGCCCACCTAAAACGTACTTATGCCGTACCAATTGCCAAAACCGATGGCCACTACTCCGTACTCCTGACATAGGACCTTTCTTCTGCCTATGACACTGCCTAACTCTACTCCCTCGGTCTGCAGGACTCTACACTTTCTTGGTTCCCCTCCTATGTATCTAAGTTCTCCTCCGGTGTCACCTACAATTCTATCTCCTCCTTTCCTCTTCCCCTTTCCATAAGAGTCCCCAAAGGCGTCATCCTCAGAACCCTACTATTTTCTATCTGCACCTCCTCACTGGGTCATCTGTTAACCTCCTATGGCTTCCAGTATGCTGATGACACCCAAATCTATCTCTCTGCTCCTCAACTCACCCCTTCAGTCTCTTCACTCACATCACCAATTTACTAACTGACCGTATGAAGATCACACAACTTCATAAAACTCAATCTTTCAAAAACAGAGCTCTTAAAATTCTGCACAGTGTCTTCCACCCCACTCTGGTAATCCCTCCACTGATCCCTGCTCAGTGTCCTCCACCCCTCTCTGCCAACCCCTCCACTGGCCTCCACTAGGTGTCATCCGCCCCTCTCTGGTAATCCCTCCATTGTCCTCCGCTTGGTGTCCTCCACTCCTCTCTGCCAATCCCTCCACTGACCTCTGCTCAGTGTCCTCCGCCCCTCTCTGCCAATCTCTCCACTGGCCTTCCTTAGATGTCCTCCACCCCTCTCTGGTAATCCCTCCACTGGCCTCCGCTCAGTCTCCTCCACCCCTCCCTGGTAATCCCTCTGCTGACCTCTGCTTAGTGTCCTCCACCCCTCTCTGCCAATCCCTCCACTGGCCTCCACCAATTGTCCTCCACCCCTCTCTGGTAATCCCTCAACTGGCCTCTGCTCAGTGTCCTCCACCCTTCTTTGCCAATCCCTCCACTGGCCTTCACTCAGTGTCTTCCACCCCTATCTGGTAATCCCTCACCTAGCCTCTGCTCAGTGCCCTCCACAACTCTCTGCCAAGTGTCCTCCGCCCCTCTCTGGAAATCCCTCCACTGGCTTCCGATCACCCAACAAATAGAATTCAACTAACAACAACTTACAAATCCATCCACAACTCTGTCCTGAGCACCATCACCAACCTCATCTCCAAAAATCACCCAAACGGTCTGGCTCTCTAGCCCCCTTGTCTCCACCTCCCATGCTCTCCTCCAGGACTTTTCCAGAGCCTCTCCCTTCCCTGGAACTTCCTACCCCAATCTGTCCAGAGCCCCATCCATTCTCTGGAACTCCCTAATCCAATCTGTCCAGAGCCTCTTCCATTCTCTGGAACTCCCTAATCCAAGCTGTCCAGAGCCTCTCTCATCCCTTGGAACTCCCTACCCCAACCTATCCGGCTATCTCCTACTCTGTAACTGTACTGTTTGCCTTTATATTGTAAAGCTCCTAACTGCTGGTGCTATACAAATCCTGTATAATAATAATTGTAACAAGTGGATATTATGCAAATGATGGGTGACTTTCTTGGTTGCCGATCTCCTTTATGTAAATAAATAAATAATAAATAAAAATATACACTACACTATACACTATAGGACTATGTTATGCAACCTGCATAGGAAGCCTGAATGGAACGATGTGATTGGCTCCAGTGAGCAGCACAGGGAGTCCTTTCATACACTTTGATAAATGAGACCCTTTCAGATGTTCAGGAAGCTTTCTCCGAGGAGCCGCCTTGTGTTTTTGGTTTACCGGCCCTTTAAACAATTAGTTGCAACTATTCTCTTACACCGCAATGAGGTCTCGCCCCATTAATCATGTAGATTGGGGTAACCAAAGGTCACGAGGCAGAAACCAACTCTTACAAATCACTTCAATACAAGATTAGAAAGTTACACCATCATCCCTCCGACCTATCATCCGGCTGCATCAACAACCTTCACTTCCAATGGTCCGACGCACTTCGTTATCGGCGCAGCAACTGAAGCAAAAAAAAAAATAGCCGGCGCTCTCCCGGAGCGGGTTGGGAAATCTGTGACGGGACATTAATTCTCTTCAGGGATTTCTAATATACGGCATTTCTTATTATTTTGTTTTATCACAAAATCTGCAAACGGCAAAATTACAGTCAGGGCCGGTCCAAGACATTGTGCTGCCTGGGCCCAGGATCAAAATGCTGCCCCCCCCTCCCCCCCACCGCCCCCTCCCCCCCCCCCAAAAAAATCACGCCCACTAAAAGGCTCCCACATTCATTATTTTATATCATGACAATTATAACCAAAATTAAATTTATTAGGAAGTCAGATTTACATGCAACAGTGATGGTGGGGTTCAGACAGAGACGGCTGTGATGGTGAGGGGAGTTTTTAGACACAGGCAGGGGTGGTAAGGAGGGGGTTAGACACAGACAGGGGTGGTAGGGGGGTTAGACAAAGGCAGGGGTGGTAGGGGGCTTAGACACAGGCAGGGGTGGTAGGGGGGTTAGACACAGGCAGGGGTGGTAGGGGGGGTTAGACACAGGCAGGGGTGGTAGGGAGGGTGTTAGACAAAGACAGGGGTGGTAGGGGGGGTTAGACACAGACAGGGGTGGTAGGGGGGTTAGACACAGACAGGGGTGGTAGGGGGGTTAGACACAGGCAGGGGTGGTAAGGGGGTTAGACACAGGCAGGGATGGTAGGGGGGTTAGACACAGGCAGGCGTGGTAGGGGGTTAGACAAAGGCAGGGGTGGTAGGGGGTTAGACACGGGCAGGGATAGTGGAGGGATAGACATAGGCAGGGGTGGTAGGGGGGTTAGACACAGGCAGGGGTTGTAGGGGGGTTAGACACAGGCAGGGGTGGTGGGGGGTTAGACACAGGCAGGGGTGTCAGGGGGGTTTAGACACAGGCAGGGGGGGTTAGACACAGGCAGGGATGGTAGGGGGTTAGACACAGGCAGGGGTTGTAGGGGGGTTATACACAGGCAGGGGTTGTAGGGGGGGGGTTAGACACAGGCAGGGGTGGTAGGGGGGTTAGACACAGGCAGGGGTGGTAGGGAGGTTTAGACACAGGCAGGGGTTGTAGGCGGGGTTAAACATAGGCAGGGGTAGTAGGGGGGGTTAGACACAGGCAGGGGTTGTAGGGGGGGTTAGACACAGGCAGGGGTGGTAGGGAGGTTTAGACACAGGCAGGGGTTGTAGGCGGAGTTAGACATAGGCAGGGGTGGTAGGGGGATAGACACGGGTAGGGGTGGTAGGGGGGTTAGACACAGGCAGGGGTTGTAGGGGGGGTTAGACACAGGCAGGGGTGGTGGGGGGTTAGACACAGGCAGGGGTGGTAGGGGGGTTTAGACACAGGCGGGGGGGGGTTAGACACAGGCAGGGATGGTAGAGGGTTAGACACAGGCAGGGATGGTAGGGGGTTAGACACAGGCAGGGGTGGTAGGGAGGTTAAGACACAGGCAGGGGTTGTAGGGGGGGTTAGACACAGGCAGGGGTGGTAGGGGGTTAGACACAGGCAGGGGTGGTAGGGAGGTTTAGACACAGGCAGGGGTTGTAGGCAGGGTTAAACATAGGCAGGGGTGGTAGAGGGGGTTAGACACAGGCAGGGGTTGTAGGGGGGTTACACACAGGCAGGGGTGGTAGGGGGGTTTAGACACAGGCAGGGGGGTTAGACACAGGCAGGGATGGTAGGGGGTTAGGTACAGGCAGGGGTGGTGGGGGGGTTAGACACAGGCAGGGGTTGTAGGGGGGGTTAGACACAGGCAGGGGTGGTGGAGATGGGATTAGTGGCATTTACTTTCTCTCAGTGTCAGCCGTGCCTATAGTGATCCCTCTTTCATCATGGGGTCTCTGCTCAGCAGAAAGCTCCTCCCCCTCTATGCTGTTGGCCGTCAGCCTGTCAGCTGACTTTCTCTTGTCAGCAGCAAAGGGGGGGGGGGGGTGGGGTCACCAATCCAGGGCATTCATTTTCCCCCGCAGAAATTTTGTAATGGGCTTCTAAAATCTGCCAACTGCAGCATTTTTCGCAACAAGGAGTGAGAAACGTCAGGAGAAAAAGTGAGAAATAGCCGAGAGCTCCACCTGCTGGCTGGATCTGATTTTCCATTATACTGATTTAAAGTGATACTAAACACAAACTGTTTAATTTACATTCTCCCTTCTATTTCTGTATGTGGACCTTTTCCCTAATCTATATCCAGCTGTCACATGACCCGGCTCTCTCCCAGCCTGTCTGCAGGGAAACAGAAGCAGGAGGAGCTTCTAGTCCTCTGCTGCTGGTTACTAGACATGTGCAATTCGTTTCGTTCCAAATTCGTTTTTTAACAAATTTTGTTAATTCGGAAATATCCAAATGAACGAAAATCCGTTTAACGAATTTTTCAGAATATTCATAAATATGAATATTCAAAAAATTCGAAAATCCGAAAACCCGAAAATCTGAAAATCTGAAATAATAACTAATAATAACTTAACTATTACAAAATTGTTATATTATAGGTATTGGAATTTCCTTTCAAATTTGGCTCTTAGTGAACGTAACGAATACAAATTTATCCCAAATTACAAATTATCTGAAATAACGAATACTGTATCTAAACGAATGGAACGTAACAACTTAATAATAATAAATAACAATAATAATAATAAAAACTTTTTATTATTATTATTATTATTCACACAATCCTCCATCCTAGCACATATCCCCCCCCCCCACAAATGTCCCCTCCTAGCACAAATACCCCCAATCATCCCTACTATTACAAATCCCCCCAAAAAATATATTTATAGCTCCCCTCCACCATATTACCTTTATGGCACAAACCCTTCAAATCCCCCCTCCTAGCACAAATCCTCTTCCCCCCACCCCCCCCCCTCAGCACAAATCCTCTCCCCCCACCCCCCCTCAGCACAAATCCCCCCCAAATCACCATCAAATTTGCCCTCCTAGAATTCTTACCTCCAGCCACTCCCCAAATTCCCCTTCTCTACACTATTCCCCCCAATCTCCTCATGGTGCCCCCCCACCTCACATTGTACCAAAGTGTCCAGGGCAGCCGCCCCTCTTGCCCCCCACCCCTTGTCCAAAAACTCCTCAAATCCCTCCTCCTAGCATACATCCTCTCCCCCCATCCCCCCTCCCAACATAAATCCTCCCAAATCACCACCAAATTTGGCTTCCTAGAAGAATTCTTACCTCCAGCCGCTCCCCAAATTCCCCTTCTCCACACAAATCCCCTTCAATCCCCCCATGGTGCCCCCCCCCACCCACCACCTCACATGGCACCAAAGTGTCCAGGGCAGCCATCCCTCATGCCCACCCCTTGTCCACAAACTCCTCAAATCCCCCCTCCTAGCATACATCCTCTTCCCCCATCCCCCTCTCAACACAAATCCTCCCAAATCACCACTAACGTTGCCCTCCTAGAAGGATTTTTACCCCCCTGTCTTTCCTCAAATTCCCCTTCTCCACACAAATCCCCTGCCCTCCAATCTCCCCCTGGTGCCCCCCCCAGCTCACATGGAAGCCGCCCCTCTTGCCCACCCCTTGTCCGGAAACCCCTCAAATCCCCCCCCCTAGCATACATCCTCTTCCCCCATCCCCCCTCTCAACACAAATCCTCCCAAATCACCATCAAATTTGCCCTCCAGCCGCTCCCCAAATTCCCTTTCTCTACACAATCCCCCCCCCCGAATCTCCTTGAGGTGCCCCCCAATCTCACATGGCACCACAGTGCCCAGGGCAGCTGCCCCTCTTGCCCCCCACCCCCTGTCCCGGCCCCGCTACTGACTTGTATTATCCAATCATGTGCAGGCGAAGATGCTGTTTTTCGCATGTGATTGGCTATTCTTCGCAAAGTAAAGCGTCTCATTTACTAATCTCAGGAGCAAATTCCCCTGGCAGAGCGCCCGGTCTATTTGCCCTTAGTGATTCGACCCTTATGTGCATTATAGTGTGATTGGCGCTCTTATTGGTTCCGGGAACCAACAAGGGCCGCTCATAAGGTGCGCATCGCCCCCCCCCCCCCTAATCCATGCGCCCGGCTCCTAATCTCTGCGCAGGGCACCGGACACATGGATTCCAATGAGGGTTTTTTTTTTAGCACACGATTAAAGCCTGAGGCTCTAATTGGCTTCAAAAAGGGGTGGGCTCGGGGCGCAGAGCACTGTGCCCCGAGCCCACCCACTTGTGTGACAATATCAAATGAATACAGGTATTTGCTAATGTCTTCCTGCTTCTCCTCCTGGCAAATCATTGGCTGGGAGTCCTAAGACCTGATTGGCCAGGAGTCCTAAGACCTGATTGGCCGGGATGAGAGGTGATCGAGCGGGTGATGGGGCAGGGAGTGAGGGGGCCAAACTTGTTTGCCACCCCCCCCAAATAATTGAGCACCAGCCACCACTGCTCCAGTACATAGAACATTTTCTGCAATGATCCTGAGGGCCGCATTACAATGGCCAAAGGCCCATGTGGCCCCCGCCCCCGGGCTGCAGGTTGGCCCCCCCCAGAGCCTTACAGAAATGATACATTCTGTATATAGGAGTATCTGCCCATCTATTGGGCTGAATCTGGTTGGGGAAGATGAGAAATGTCTTCTATTTATGCTCCTCAGGAGGACGACCCCCCCCTGATAAGTATTTTTGACCCCCCCCCTGTATATCGGTGGTGACTCGTGACAGCCGGACGTGCCCCCCCCCCCGACCTGATTTTCTAGTTCAATAATGAAATTTAATATCCGTTATTCTGACAAATGTGCGATTTCCAGGTAGCGTCGGGGAAGCGGTCGCTGGCGGTTCTGTGAATTGAATTTAGAAGATGACAGAACCTTTCAATTCCTCTTAATTGTGGCCGAGCGCGATCCCCTGACCCCGGGGGTGAAAGGGTCTGTTTGCTTCTGTTTCGTCTCCCACGTGAGCTGCAAACCAATATATCCCAGCAACCTCTCCCCACCGCTCCACAAAAGAGGGGGGGGGGGGGCGCTGGTTCCCCTCCTCCGTCTCACACACCATATTGTATCCCCTTATTAATTGTCTCTATCTGGGAGTGAATGACATTAGAAGAGCGCAGAGACGGTACAATACATCTGCTTCCTTCCAACGCGTTCACACCCTTCCCACGCCGGAGGGATCCTACAATCCGAGGGACCAAATTCTACATTTATATAGCTCTGACATATACCACAGCGCTGTACAGAGATCCCTGAGCCAGTCACATCAGTATCTGTACCAGAGAAGCTTACACTCTAATGTCCCCTCCCCCCCACAGTCACATCAGTCTCTATACAGAGGAGCTTACACTCTAATGTCCCCTCCCCCCACAGTCACATCAGTCTCTGTACAGAGGAGCTTACACTCTAATGTCCCCTCCCCCACAGTCACATCAGTCTCTGTACAGAGGAGCTTACACTCTAATGTCCCCTCCCCCACAGTCCCATCAGTCTCTGTACAGAGGAGCTTACACTCTAATGTCCCCTCCCCCCCCCACAGTCACATCAGTCTCTATACAGAGGAGCTTACACTCTAATGTCCCCTCCCCTCACAGTCACATCAGTCTCTGTACAGAGGAGCTTACACTCTAATGTCCCCTCCCCCACAGTCACATCAGTCTCTGTACAGTGGAGCTTACACTCTAATGTCCCCTCCCCCCACAGTCACATCAGTCTCTATACAGAGGAGCTTACACTCTAATGTCCCCTCCCCCCACAGTCACATCAGTCTCTGTACAGAGGAGCTTACACTCTAATGTCCCCTCCCCCACAGTTACATCAGTCTCTGTACAGAGGAGCTTACACTCTAATGTCCCCTCCCCCACAGTTACATCAGTCTCTGTACAGAGGAGCTTACACTCTAATGTCCCCTCCCCCACAGTCACATCAGTCTCTATACAGAGGAGCTTACACTCTAATGTCCCCTCCCCCCACAGTCACATCAGTCTCTGTACAGAGGAGCTTACACTCTAATGTCCCCTCCCCCACAGTTACATCAGTCTCTGTACAGAGGAGCTTACACTCTAATGTCCCCTCCCCCACAGTTACATCAGTCTCTGTACAGAGGAGCTTACACTCTAATGTCCCCTCCCCACAGTCACATCAGTCTCTGTACAGAGGAGCTTACACTCTAATGTCCCCTCCCCCACAGTCACATCAGTCTCTGTACAGAGGAGCTTACACTCTAATGTCCCCTCCCCCACAGTCACATCAGTCTCTGTACAGAGGAGCTTACACTCGAATGTCCCCTCCCCCACAGTTACATCAGTCTCTGTACAGAGGAGCTTACACTCTAATGTCCCCTCCCCCCACAGTCACATCAGTCTCTGTACAGAGGAGCTTACACTCTAATGTCCCCTCCCCCCCCCCCCACAGTCACATCAGTCTCTGTACAGAGGAGCTTACACTCTAATGTCCCTCCCCCCACAGTCACATCAGTCTCTGTACAGAGGAGCTTACACTCTAATGTCCCCTCCCCCCACAGTCACATCAGTCTCTGTACAGAGGAGCTTACACTCTAATGTCCCCTCCCCCCACAGTCACATCAGTCTCTGTACAGAGGAGCTTACACTCTAATGTCCCCTCCCCCCACAGTCACATCAGTCTCTGTACAGAGGAGCTTACACTCTAATGTCCCCTCCCCCCACAGTCACATCAGTCTCTGTGCAGAGGAGCTTACACTTGTAGGGAAATGATTAACCACGATTGTATCTTCCGATGTGTCCGGCACAGAAAGGAGTCTGGGTCTGTCGGGAGATAACGAGGGCAGAGAAGGAGGCTGGAAGAGAAATGTGCTCTGCTATTGGACGTCTCTCATAAGAGAACAGACAGGAGGATATTGCCAACTTCCTTATGAAAATGCTAGATGCCTGGCTGGTACACTGTCCTGCTAAGTACAGAGACAAGATATCAACAGAAACATCCAAGTTACATTTTCTTATTAAAACAAGTCATCGTGATATCAGAGACCCCGATGAAGTCTAATGATGAAATGCGTCGGACTGGAATAAACCCGATCACCACATTACTGGTGGCAATTGCTGCTCCGTCTCACGGATCTGCTCCGCCCTGTTGTGAGGTTTGGGAATATTTATCATGTGCTGTAAATAGTGCTACACTGTATATGTACTACGAGATTAGACCGTTATTATTTTTATTTACTTGAAGCCCACCCCCGGGGTTTTTTAAGAATCCACCCAGTCCCCCGTCCCTGTTATTTCTAGGGGAGAGATGAAGAGGCTCTATTACTGTCTCTAGTACTCTCCCTCTCTGCCCATAGCTCCAGTCTGTGGGTGGAGATTCAACATCATTGTGTACAATACAGGGATATTAAAGTGTTACTAACCCCAGGAGCCTGCAGTCACTATATCTGATCTCCCCAGGAGCCTGCACTCACTATATCTGATCTCCCCAGGACTCTGCAGTCACTATATCTGCTCTCCCCAGGAGCCTGCATTCACTATATCTGATCTCCCCAGGACTCTGCATTCACTATATCTGATCTCCCCAGGACTCTGCATTCACTATATCTGATCTCCCCAGGAGCCTGCACTCACTATATCTGATCTCCCCAGGAGCCTGCACTCACTATATCTGATCTCCCCAGGAGCCTGCACTCACTATATCTGATCTCCCCAGGACTCTGCATTCACTATATCTGATCTCCCCAGGACTCTGCATTCACTATATCTGATCTCCCCAGGAGCCTGCATTCACTATATCTGGTCTCCCCAGGACTCTGCACTCACTATATCTGATCTCCCAGGACTCTGCAGTCACTATATCTGCTCTCCCCAGGATCCTGCACTCACTATATCTGATCTCCCAGGACTCTGCATTCACTATATCTGATCTCCCCAGGGACTCTGCACTCACTATATCTGATCTCCCCAGGACTCTGCACTCACTATATCTGATCTCCCCAGGACTCTGCAATCACTATATCTGATCTCCCCAGGATCCTGCACTCACTATATCTGATCTCCCCAGGACTCTGCATTCACTATATCTGATCTCCCCAGGACTCTGCACTCACTATATCTGATCTCCCCAGGACTCTGCAATCACTATATCTGATCTCCCCAGGATCCTGCACTCACTATATCTGATCTCCCCAGGACTCTGCATTCACTATATCTGATCTCCCCAGGACTCTGCACTCACTATATCTGATCTCCCCAGGACTCTGCACTCACTATATCTGATCTCCCCAGGACTCTGCAATCACTATATCTGATCTCCCCAGGATCTGCACTCACTATATCTGATTCTCCTCAGGACTCTGCATTCACTATATCTGGTCTCCCCAGGAGCCTGCATTCATTATATCTGATCTCCCCAGGAGCCTGCAGTCACTATATCTGATCTCTCCAGGAGCCTGCACTCACTATATTCTGATCTCCCCAGGACTCTGCAGTCACTATATCTGGTCTCCCAGGAGCCTGCAAGTCACTATATCTGATCTCCCCAGGAGCCTGCACTCACTATATCTGATCTCCCCAGGAGCCTGCACTCACTATATCTGATCTCCCCAGGGCTCTGCAGTCACTATATCTGATCTCCCCAGGAGCCTGCACTCACTATATCTGATCTCCCCAGGACTCTGCAGTCACTATATCTGATCTCCCCAGGAGCCTGCAGTCACTATATCTGATCTCCCCAGGAGCCTGCACTCACTATATCTGATCTCCCCAGGACTCTGCATTCACTATATCTGATCTCCCCGGGACTCTGCAGTCACTATATCTGATCTCCCCAGGACTCTGCAGTCACTATATCTGGTCTCCCCAGGAGCCTGCACTCACTATATCTGATCTCCCCAGGACTCTGCATTCACTATATTATCTGATCTCCCCGGGACTCTGCAGTCACTATATCTGATCTCCCCGGGACTCTGCAGTCACTATATTTGATCTCCCCAGGAGCCTGCACTCACTATATCTGATCTCCCCAGGACTCTGCAGTCACTATATCTGATCTCCCCAGGAGCCTGCACTCACTATATCTGATCTCCCCAGGACTCTGCAGTCACTATATCTGATCTCCCCAGGAGCCTGCACTCACTATATCTGATCTCGCCAGGAGCCTGCACTCACTATATCTGATCTCCCCAGGACTCTGCAGTCACTATATCTGATCTCCCCAGGAGCCTGCATTCACTATATCTGATCTCCCCAGGACTCTGCATTCACTATATCTGATCTCCCCGGGACTCTGCAGTCACTATATCTGATCTCCCCAGGACCCTGCAGTCACTATATCTGATCTCCCCAGGACTCTGCAGTCACTATATCTGATCTCCCCAGGACTCTGCAGTCACTATATCTGCTCTCCTACAGTACACAGAACATGGAAATGCAATTATTTTAGTAAATATAAACTGCTCTTGTGACTTCTATCAGTGTCTGGTTAAATATTGTAGGAGGAGTTTTCATTTTCCTGTGATTGTCCTATGAGGCTGCATGACCCCTGACCCTCTGTCTGGACAGTACTGATTGGCCCTGTGCTGATCACATGCAGTCTCCCAAGAAAAAAAAATCAGGCGATGAATTGGGGACTGTGGAAAAAGGGGAGGATCAGAGAAGACAGGATCAAACAGCCTTTTTACACAACGCAGAGTTTTAACCCCTTAGGTCCACAGTGAGTATAACAAGCATGTTTACTGTATATACACAATGATTTTACTGTTGTGGGTTTAGTAACAATTTAAAGCAAAACTTAACTCCCCCCCCCCATGTTTTTTCCCCCTCTTACCTGTACTGATGGATTATATCGAAAACACGTACTCACCTGTGCAGCAAACCCAGCATTGTCCTGCTGGCGACCCATTCATTAAGGGTGCGCAGGCATCACCCCCCTCTATCACGCCACCCCCCTATATATCATGGATAGATTCATGCATAGCGTGGACCTATCCATAGCTGCTGCCACCAAGATGGGCACAGTGGCTGCATTTGATGGGCACAGTGACTGCAATTGTTGGGCACAGTGGCTGCATTTGATGGCACAGTGGCTGCATTTGATGGGCACAGTGGCTGCATTTGATGGCACAGTTGCTGCGTTTGATGCACAGTGGCTGCATTTGATGGGAACAGTGGCTGCATTTGATGGCACGGTGGCTGCAATTGATGGGCACAGTGACTGCATTTGGTGGCACAGTGGCTGCATTTGATGGGCACAGTGGCTGCATTTGATGGGCACAGTGGCTGAATTTGGTGGCACAGTGGCTGCATATGATGGGCACACTGGTGGCATTTGATGGGCACAGTGGCTGCAATTGATGGGCACAGTGGTTGCATTTGATGGGCACATTGGCTGCATTTGATGGGCACAGTGGCTGAATTTGGTGGCACAGTGGCTGCATTTGATGGGCACAGTGGCTGCATTTGATGGGCACAGTGGCTGCATTTGGTGGCACAGTGGCTGCATTTGGTGGCACAGTGGTTGCATTTGGGGGCACAGTGGCTGCATTTGGTGGCACAGTGGCTGCATTTGGTGGCACAGTGGCTGCATTTGATGACACAGTTGCTGCATTTGATGGCACAGTGGCTGCAATTGTTGGGCACGGTGGCTGCATTTGATGGGAACAGTGGCTGCATTTGATGGCACGGTGGCTGCAATTGATGGGCACAGTGACTGCATTTGGTGGCACAGTGGCTGCATTTGATGGGCACAGTGGCTGCATTTGATGGGCACAGTGGTTGCATTTGATGGGCACAGTGGCTGCAATTGATGGGCACAGTGGTTGCATTTGATGGGCACAGTGGCTGCATTTGGTGGCACAGTGGTTGCATTTGGGGGCACAGTGGCTGCATTTGATGGGCACAGTGGCTGCATTTGGTGGCACAGTAGCTGCATTTGATGGGCACAGTGGCTGCAATTGATGTTTATTTTTCAGAATTTTTCAGTTTGTTTTGCGCCCCCCGGAATTTTTTGTTAGCACCAGCCGCCATTGCCCGGGTCCCACACCGCCATCTTGGTCCTTTTTAACTAGCTGCCTCTTCCAGATTCAGGCAGCCTGCCCCCCGATGATGTACCAGACCCATCCTCCTCCTACCATTCTGTGTGCCAGGACCAGCCACATGTCATTTTTGGTCATAATGGTGGTGGGGGAGGGGTTGCAGATTTTAATTTTTTTTAACTTTTATTTGTTATCATTTGCGTTTCTGGTGTGTAGGGCAGCCCACTGAAATGAATGAATTGCCCCACATGTGAGGCGCGGAAAAACCCCCCAGAACCGTGCATGCGCAGGTCGTACAATACTGGCGTGAACCTAGCCTGACACCTGCGACTTATCGCACAATCCGATCACAACCGCCGGCAAGAATCTGTAGAACTCTCATGTGACTGCAGAACATCGATCGACACATTGATCTGATTTCTGATGATTTGTCTTTATTACAATGTATCTGGATGTTTCTATTTATATCTCCTGTTTACATTTATCACTAGTGAAGAACTTCTTAAAAATGTTCCTTGTTTATATTTGGAATTGTTTTGGGGTAATTACTATTTTCTTTTCGGAGTGTCGTGTATATTATGGGATGTATAATGGGATGATGTCCTGCTGACTTCCATACTTTGTAGTGCTGCTCCGGAACACATCTAGAGATAAGGACGACTTCTGACCGCCCTCCGACATTCTCTTTTTCCGGATCAATGACTCAGAACATATTGAATCCAGAGAGTCAGATGGAGAGCCAGGAAACGAGCGTGCTCAGCAATGACAGCCCCTACAATCCTGACATAGCTAATGTACAGAGACCCCTGTGTGGGCGTGGTGTCACTGGACTGAGTGTGGTGTCACTGAACTCAGCATGGTGTCACTGGACTCAGCCTTGTGTCACTGGACTCAGCACGGTGTCACTGGACTCAGCCTTGTGTCACTGAACTCAGCGTGGTGTCACTGGACTCAGCGTGGTGTCACTGGACTCAGCGCGGTGTCACTGGACTCAGCGTGGTGTCACTGAACTCAGCGTGGTGTCACTGGACTCAGCATGGTGTCACTGGACTCAGCGCGGTGTCACTGGACTCAGCACGGCCCACCAGCCCGCCATCGCACACTAACCCCCCCTGTCACTCAAGCCCACCACTGCACACCCGTTTATTTTTGGGGGGGCAGCAAACAACCAACCCCCCCGGGCGGCGGGCAGCGGATCCTGTGTCCTCTCCTCCTCTCCTGCATCATGGCGGCTTCCGCCGTGCCTCTCCTCCCTCCTCCTTCTATGCGTCCAATAGGATCGCCTGTCCTTTCAGCCAAGACTCACTTCCTGATTGGCCAAGAGGAGGATCAGTGTAACAATAGCGAATATCCATTCGCTTTTGTAACACACAACTGGGTGGGCTCGAAGTATTCTGCCCTTTCCCACCCTTTTTTTAAGCATTTTAGAGCCTCAGGCGCTAATCACGTTTTTAAAAAAAGAACCCTCCTCCTCCATTGAAATCCATGCTTCTGGCGCCCCGTATGTAGATCAGGGGGCCGGATGCATGGATAGGGCGCTCGTGCACCCCTAATGGATGGGCCGCTCAAGGTTCCTTCCTCCCAGGAGATCGGCATAGTATGACCTGACAACCTCCAGGATCCCTGACCTAGACTTCGTCAGAGAGCCCATACCGTCCTTCAGGCCATTGACTGTCTTAACTGCTACGCTCTGTTTACAGTTCTGGTAAGGGTCAGGCGAATGGTATTTCCCGTAATCCCTCTCCTGAACCAAAGAGGCGTGCCGGTCATGTTGATGTCTCCTAAAGAGGAGCTTCACCTCAGAAATCGCCCCAGAATCTCCTCCATTCAAAACAAGGCGGTCAAGTTTCCTCTGCAAACGCTGGTAGGCGATACTTATCTTGCTGCTTCTTTCGTCCTATGGCCTTGAAAAGCCCAACAGTCCGCTGTTTAACAAGCTCCCACCATTCTGACTTGCTGCTGCAAAAGTCTAGGATCATTACCTGTGCTTGAAAAAAAATCCTCAAAGGATTGTCTTACTCTCTCGTCTTCTAGGAGGGCCGAATTCAATCACCAGATACCCCTCCCCCTAGGTAGCATGTCTGAGGCATTCAGAGTCACAGATAAAATACAGTGATCAGAAAACTCCACTGCCCGACACACAGGTGCCGAAAAAGCAGAGTCTCCTATAAAAAAAAACTATCTATCCTACTCTGACTACTACCTCGCTGAAAAGTGAACACTGTGCTCTCTGGGCAGTGCTTAATGTGCGCATCTACCAGACCTGCTTCCCTTACTATCGCATTAAGAAAAAGGGTGTCATAGCCCAGCTTATCTCTGAAACCTCTCCTGTCTTTAGACCTAGTAATGGTGTTGAAATCACCTCCAAAGATAACCTGCTGGGCCGTAAAAGAAAAGGCTTAATCTTTGTAAAGAGGCATTTCCTGTCCCACTTCATCTGGGGACCATAGATGTTAATCAGGCGCAGGTCCTGCCCCTTCACAGAGATGTCTAAGACCATGCATCTCCCTATCTCTACCTCAATTACCCACCGGCACGTTACCATACCAGAAAAAGGACTGCAACTCCGCTGTAAGGCTCGGCCGCAAGAGACCAAAATGAGGGACCACGTCTCCACTCCTTCTTTGCCAGATGTATATCGGCCAGACTACTCAGATGGGTCTCTTGCAAAATCAAAATGTCAGCATCAAACTTGCTGAGCAAAAATAATGTCATATGAAGAGCACTTACTGATCTTAAGCTGGTAACATTAATGGTTGCCACTTTCAACGGAGTGGGAACTGCCATTAGGATAGTTGAGGCAGCCGTTTCTTAGCCTGACTACTCCCTCTCCCTGGAGAACCAGCACGCTTCGTTGCACCCTGGCACTCATCCTCCATGGAGGACGCTGAACTGAAAGAGTCCCATTCATCGTCATCATCTGACAGGACCCCAAACTTATTTTCTAAAGGCAAAACTTTAGGATTTAAGGTAACTGAACCCCTTTTTTCCTTCTTTTGCCCCTCCTCCTCCTATCCTCCAACCACTCCATATCATCCTTAGACAAACCAGAATCAACAGCCTCCCCAAGCCTATCCTCCCCTTCACCCCCCTCCCCCCACTCCCCCTTCCCTTATCTACCACCAGGCCAGCCTCTCCACCATTTTCCCCACTCCTCTGCACCCCACGATCCTCAATAGAAACCCTGCAGCATCGGGGGAGGGGGACTGGCACTGCACTTGATGCACCTACCTCAGCACCTCTTGCTGCCTCTGCAATTTTAGAAGACACAGACACAGAAGGATTGGACACATTCTCTGCAACTGATGCCTTACCTACAGAGTGGGAAGACATGGGCACACTAGGTAAACGCACAGACTGGGAAGACACAGACATACTGGGTATTGGCACAGACTGGGGCACCACAGACTGGGGAGACACAGACACATTGGGTATTGGCACAGACTGGGGCACCACAGACTGGGGAGACACAGACACATTAGGTATTGGCACAGACTGGGGCACCACAGACTGGGGAGACACATTGGGTATTGGCACAGACTCAGATGGACTCACAGGCACTCCAGCTGCTGAGCTCCGAGCATCCTCCATGTCCAGGCGGAAGAACTCTGTCATGAGCTCAGGATTGTTGTGCATTGCCTCAGGACACTGACTATAAGGATGTCCCACCGCATTGCACAGATTGCACCTGATGATATTACAGTCCTTCGCCAGATGTCCTATACCCTGACACAGAGAGCACTTCATCACTGGACAGGAGGATGCAAGATGCCCTTTATCACCACACTTATTGTAGAGCTTTGGCTGGCCTGGATAGAAGATGGTCAGCCTGTCCCTCCCCAGGAAAGCTGAGGATGGCAGATGCTGGACAACATTATCAACAACCTTTAATTTTAGCTGCACAGACCATCCCCCCGTCCATATTCCCAGATCGTCCACAATCTTTTTTAGGGGGCTCAGGACATCTCCATACCTCCTCAACCAAAAAGTTAAATCCCCTTGCGGTATAGATTCATTACGGACCATTATGAGGAGCTCTCACCATCCCTGTGCTGAGTTCCCGGGTCTGTACACCCGCTGTGCCCATTATGAGGGGTTCCCACCATCCCTGTGCTGAGTTCCCGGGTCTGTACACCTGCTGTGCCCATTATGAGGGGTTCCCACCATCCCTGTGCTGAGTTCCCGGGTCTGTACACTCGCTGTGCCCATTATGAGGGGTTCCAACCATCCCTGTGCCGAATTTAGGTTCTCCTCCCCATTGTTCTATTATTAGATATATTGGATTTGATTGAATAATTTTTATTTCCTGTACAGAATAACACAATAAAACATTTTGTTGTCATGCGGCCAAAGTCACAGGCTGGGATTTTCCATCTCCTCTGCGGCGGGGGGCGCTATGTTTCGGCATGCTCAGATTAAATATTAGTGGCCCCCGGGGATCTATTCTGCAGACATCTATTTCTCTGTAGCGGTCTGGAATGCAACACGAGACAGCAAACATCAGAGAGAGAATTCCTGAGCGAAGACACAACCAAATCTAATCAATGGCAGAAATCAATCGATGGAGCCGTTCCCCCCTCACCCCAGCTACTTCTGAATCCATGAGATTCAGCTTCAATATTTTCTTTTTCCTGCGTTTTGCAACAAAGTAATTGACCGCAAGGCCCCATTCACACCGTCGCGTTTTATGTGCGCTACAACCTAGGATCACCTCGAATTAAAAGTCATTACAATTTGGGGCGTTCACACCAACGCACGTGCGTTTTCCTCAAAGCGTTAATGCATTTTTTACTTTTTTTTGGAATGCATTCTGCATTTCGCCTTAAAACGTAAAGCAACGCAAGACGCATTTTATCAATAATAAAACAAAATGTATAATCCAGCTGATTGTGAATTTGTTCTATTTGGCTTCTCAGGAAGATTCTCTCCTGTGTTTGTAACAAAGTAACTGACCGTGAAGGAAGAGCGCAGGGCGCATCATGTGACTGGAGGACGCACAAGCTGGTAGTTGTTGGCGTCTGTCCTCTGTGCCCGGGGGGGTGTAGAATTGTACAGCCGCCCTTCACCAATAGAAAAAAAGATGAACGGTCAGATCGCCTAGAGGTAAGGTTTTGGTTAGATGGGCGGGTCCATGTTTTATACAGGTGGAGGGCGGTTTCAGGTGGAGGGCGGTTTCAGGTGGAGGACGGGTCCATGTTTTATACAGGTGGAGGGCGGTTTCAGGTGGAGGACAGGTCCATGTTTTATACAGGCGGAGGGCGGGTCCAGGTTTTATACAGGCGGAGGGCAGGTCCATGTTTTATACAGGTGGAGGGCGGTTTCAGGTGGAGGGCGGGTCCATGTTTTATACAGGTGGAGGGCGGTTTCAGGCTGGGGGCGGGTCCATGTTTTATACAAGCAGAGGGCGGGTCCATATTTTATACAGGTGGAGGGCGGTTTCAGGTGGAGGGCGGGTCCAGGTTTTATACAGGTGGAGGGCGGTTTCAGCTGGAGGGCGGGTCCATGTTTTATACAGGTGGAGGGCGGGTCCATGTTTTATACAGGTGGAGGGTGGTTTCAGGTGGAGGGCGGGTCCATGTTTTATACAGGCAGAGGGCGGTTTCAGGTGGAGGGCGGGTCCATGTTTTATACAGGTGGAGGGCGGTTTCAGGTGGAGGGCGGGTCTATGTTTTATACAGGCAGAGGGCGGGTCCATGTTTTATACAGGTGGAGGGTGGTTTGAGGTGGAGGGTGGGTCCATGTTTTATACAGGTGGAGGGTGGTTTCAGGTGGAGGGGGGGTCCAGGTTTTATACAGGTGGAGGGGGCGGTTTCAGGTGGAGGGCGGGTCCATGTTTTATACAGGTGGAGGGGCCGGGTCCATGTTTTATACAGGTGGAGGGCGGTTTTCAGGTGGAGGGCGGGTCCAGATTTTATACAGGTGGAGGGTGGGTCCATGTTTTATACAGGTGGAGGGCGGGTCCATGTTTTATACAGGTGGAGGGCGGGTCCATGTTTTATACAGGTGGAGGGCGGTTTCAGGTGGAGGGTGGGTCTAAGTTTTATACAGGCGGAGGGCGGTTTCAGGTGGAGGGCGGGTCCAGGTTTTATACAGGTGGAGGGCAGGTCCATGTTTTATACAGGTGGAGGGCGATTTCAGGTGGAGGGCGGGTCCAGGTTTTATACAGGTGGAGGGCGGTTTCAGGTGGAGGGAGAGTCCATGTTTTATACAGGTGGAGGGCGGTTTCAGGTGGAGGACGGGTCCATGTTTTATACAGGTGGAGGGCGGGTCCATGTTTTATACAGGCGGAGGGCGGGTCCATATTTTATACAGGTGGAGGGCGGTTTCAGGTGGAGGGTGGGTCCATGTTTTATACAGGCGGAGGGCGGGTCCAGGTTTTATACAGGTGGAGGGCGGTTTCAGGTGGAGGGTGGGTCCAGGTTTTATACAGGTGGAGGGTCGGGTCCAGGTTTTATACAGGTGGAGGGCGGTTTCAGGTGGAGGGCGGATCCATGTCTTATACAGGTGGAGGGCGGTTTCAGGTGGAGGGCGGGTCCAGGTTTTATACAGGTGGAGGGCGGTTTCAGGTGGAGGGCGGGTCCAGGTTTTATACAGGTGGAGGGGGGGTCCATGTTTTATACAGGTGGAGGGTGGTTTCAGGTGGAGGGCGGGTCTATGTTTTATACAGGTGGAGGGCGGTTTCAGGTGGAGGGCGGGCCTATGTTTTATACAGGTGGAGGGCGGTTTCAGGTGGAGGGCGGGTCCAGGTTTTATACAGGTGGAGGGCGGTTTCAGGTGGAGGGCGGGTCCATGTTTTATACAGGTGGAGGGCGGGTCCATGTTTTATACAGGTGGAGGGCGGGTCCATGTTTTATACAGGTGGAGGGCGGGTCCATGTTTTATACAGGTGGAGGGCGGGTCCATGTTTTATACAGGCGGAGGGCGGTTTCAGGTGGAGGGTGGGTCCAAGTTTGTTACAGGTGGAGGGCGGGTCCATGTTTGATACAGGTGGAGGGCGGGTCCAAGTTTGTTACAGTGGAGGGCGGGTCCATGTTTGATACAGGTGGAGGGCGGATCCATGTCTTATACAGGTGGAGGGCAGTTTCAGGTGGAGGGCGGGTCCATGTTTTCAATGCGACCAGCTGAGCCCCGCTAGAAACCAATGACACATCGCCGGCCCCATGTAACTGACGATCAGAAGATTCCCCAGCCGGCAGCTGAATGTAAAAAAAGGGGGGGGGTTGCTGATTGACAGTATTGATCAAGTACGCCAGCCCCCTAGCAACCAATGACATGTCCCCAACCCCATGTAGCTGCCAACCGAAAGATTCCTCAGCCAGGAGCTGGATGTAAACAAAGAGAGTGGGTGTTCTCATTGACAGTGTTGATTGAGTATGCCAGCACCCTAGCAACCAATGATGCATCCCTGGCCCCACACGCCTGATCTGATCACTGGGGGAGGGGAGACTGCGGAAATGACTCCTCCTCCTTCTACAAAGTTACAATGTACAGTCTGATCACTGGGCGAGGGGAGACTGAGGAAATGACTCCTCCTCCTTCTACAAAGTTACAATGTACAGTCTGATCACTGGGGGGAGGGAGACTGAGGAAATGACTCCTCCTCCTTCTACAACATTACAATGTACAGTCTGATCACTGGGGGAGGGGAGACTGAGGAAATGCTTCCTCCTCCTTCTACAAAGTTATAATGTACAGTCTGATCACTGGGGGGGGGGGGACGACTGAGGAAATGACTTCTCCGCCTTCTACAAAGTTACAATGTACAGTCTGATCACTGGGGGGAGGGGAGACTGAGGAAATGACTCCTCCTCCTTCTACAACATTACAATGTACAGTCTGATCACTGGGGGAGGGGAGACTGAGGAAATGCTTCCTCCTCCTTCTACAAAGTTATAATGTACAGTCTGATCACTGGGAGAGGAGAGACTGAGGAAATGCTTCCCCCTGCCTGTAGCAGACAG